>JAGFNQ010002561.1:167433-234776 GCA_024364735.1 Boesenbergia rotunda | reverse complement strand
GTGCCCAAAATTACGAGCTTTCCATAAATGGAAAGTTTCCAAAAATAAAAGGTTTTCAGAATAATTGTAAGTTTCTGGTACAAAGAAAACTTACGTATTTCCAGAATTGAAAATTTTCCAAAATAGGAAATTTCTAAAATTGAAAAGTTTCAAAAAATGGAAAGGTTTCACAATTATCATAAAATTTCAGAAACAAAGATATTTCAAAAGTTTGCGAAATTTCATGAGGATTTCCAAACTTTGAAATTCCTAAATCGAAATTTACCATAATTGGAATGTTTCCATAATTGGAAAATTTTTAAAAATTGAGATCATGACAAAGTTTTCCGCAAAACAATTATATGATTATGTCAAACACTAACCGGCTCTGATACCACTGTTGGGACCGGGTGCATGTTGACATGGATGCGGGTTCGTAATTTTGAAATTAATTACGTGGAGCAGAAGATTTAGCATAAATAATTTCTTAAGTTATTTAACCACACATCTAAGCATGCAACCTTATCTTGTTTAGACATGATCATATATTTAAAATTTTGCAGAAACGTAAACTAATTTACGTATTACCTCGCGTAACTCGAAGGAAGGGACGAGATCCAACCGTAAGTGTCCCTTGGAAGCTCCGCCTCTATTCGCGTCCACGCCGAGTTTTCTTCGGGATGACTTCGCAAAGCCACGAGTCTCGTGTCGACGAGAACTACTAGATCCTCCAAAGACACGACAAGAATATCAAGAGAGAAGTTGGAAGACTAACCACCAAGTGAAGAACGGAATCAAGATTCCGGAAAGAAGGAAGGAGTTGCGCCGACTTCTTCTCCTTGCGGCAGCAGCTTGGTGGCCGGAGCTTGGACGCTGAAGAAGGAGGCCGGTGGTGGCAGTAGCTCACGGCAGCAGGGACCCTTCTTTTGGCCGACGGCACAAGAGAAGGGAGAGGGGCGGAGAGAAGGAGAGGGAGAGAGTTTATGCCTTGATCTCTTGGATTGATTTCCAAGTCTTGCCTTGGGTCCTTTATATAGTGGTCTCTCAACCGCCAAGTCTCCTTTTTCTTATGGAATAAATTTTCATAAGAAATTTATCATATAAATTTTCTTATCATGGAAAATCAATCCATGATTGATTTTATAAAATAAAATAAATCAATCCATGGTTCATTTTAATTTCCATGAAAAATAAATTTCTTTATATATAAATTTCTTTATCATGGTAAATCAATCCATGATTGATTTTATAAAATAAAATAAACCAATCCATGGTTCATTTTAATTTCCATGAAAAATAAACCAAACCTCGGTTTATTATATAAAAATTTATATCATCCATAATTTTATAAAACAAACCACACTTGGTTTATTTTATAAATTGAACCAAAACTTGGTTCTCTCCCTTTGTTGTGGCCGACCAAGCAAAGAGGGTGGAGACCCTCTTTGGCCGGCCCATCCAAGCCATGCCCCAATGAATTAAACTCATTTAATTCATCTATTAAGTCTTCAAAAGACTTAGCCATTTTACACTTCCGATGCGTCTCTGAAAAATTCAGAATCGACTTATCGTTTGGCTCAACCAAACCTAATCTCTCTTAATTGGAAAATTCAATTTCCAACTCATTTTAAATCCCTCGGATTACTCGTAGTGCGTGTGACTAAATAGGCTTTCGATTTATGTTGGTCGTCTATAATTAACCAATTATAGAACGATCATGAGTGACACCTAGTAGTACATCATGATCCCCAATTAATCGAAAGATCAATGGTTGACCTCAGAAACAATTCTGAAACCCTTCAGCAGCTTTAATGAATCGTGCCCCATTCCCTTCACCATCTTATACCCACTTGATTCAGGACATGGTCTATGTGTGTCAGTCCCCACTAGGCTGACTACGTCACACCTAGCCCAAGTAACGTTTTCTCGTCCTACGGATTCTAATTACTCTCATGTATTTAAGAGATTCATACTCTGAACATGTCATGCTCTGGCCAGAGGCTTCGAGTAACAATCGGACGATAGGCCTTGGGTATACATCTCCTCGCAAGGAGTGAGGAATCCTTTGTAGGCTGTTCAAATATCTTCGGGCACTTCGGCTTATACCCAATCATCCTGGGTCCACACCTCCTTGGAGATGCTTGCTTAAGATGTCAAAGTATAAGTCTCCATGACCAAGATGACTTGAACACCGCAAGTCAAAGGAATATCGCACTTAAGCTGCAGTAAGAATTTCATTGACATATCTATATGTAGACTACCATATGAAGTTTTACAGCCAGTCACTCCAATGAACTAGTTCCCTTAACTAGCATTCATGTTTATCTCCGGACATCCCAATGTCACCAGCCAGTGAGAATCAGCTGATTAGAGAATAACCCATGCTAATCTCAACAGAATTGATAGTGTCCGTTTTTATCAATTCATCGACTAGGGACAATTTCAATACTTCACAATTGCACATGTAGAGATAATCACTGTTGTGAATTCATCACAAATTCTCTCATGCTGTGAATTGTATTGCGGACATTCAGTAAATGAGTTTAAGATCTCAATCAAATACATAAACATGTATACTCAAATAGTGAATATTCATTTAATAAAATAAATGATTATAATCATAAGGCGATTGCCTTAGGACATTTTTCTCATATCACTAACACGTGGGCCACCACGCGTCCGCTTAGAGGCCTTAGTGTTGGTGCAGAAAGCACCACAGTCAAACCTGTGTTTTGATAATGGCAACAGGGTTCAAAAGTTAAGTCTTACTTGTTGTCTAACAAGTTACACTAGTGTGCAGGCTAAAAAGTCCTAGCGAAGGACTGCTAGGCACTGGCGAAGGAATGCCAGAGCAAAATGCCCTAGTGAAGGAATACTAGGCACTGGCGAAGGAATGCCAGAGCAAAAAGCCCTAGTGAAGGAATACTAGGCACTGGCGAAGGAATGCCAGAGACTAAAAAGTCCTAGCGAAGGACTGCTAGGCAACGGGCGAAGGACAGCTCGGCATCCAAGACCTGGCAAAGGACCGTCAGGCAAAAGTTCAACCAGAGGAACGGTTGGCATCAGGTACACTCTCCCGAGAGGAGTAGGTGAGGACGCGTTCCCCGTCGAGGGAACAGTAGGCGTCGGTTCGACCTTGGGTTCCATTTTGGAGACCCAAAGTCAGAACCAAGACAGCTAAGGCTGTATAAAATAATAATTTATTGTTTCATTATGTTTTGGACTAACCCTGGATGCAGGACCGAAGGAACGTGTGTCTGTAGCTCAGAGAGCCTCAAAGGAATGAAGCAATAGCTGACCAGGGCTCCCGGAGTGTCCCGGGCGCCCCAAGGTAAACACAAAACACAACAAAGCCAAGATAGCTTCGACAGTTCAACTCTCGGGCGCCCCCGTGCTCCCGGGTGCCCCCTGCGCTGCGGGCGCCCCCAGGGCCAGCTACCGAAGCACACCCTCGCGAAGCCAGAAGATAGAAGTTTGGCCCGGTCAATCCGGGCGCCCCGAGCGCTCCGGGCGCCCCGGTCAAACCTGATCCCGAAGGTAAAGGGATCAAACGCTGACCGAGACATTGACGGATCAAATGCCACGTGGGGGGGCGCCCCGGACATTCCGGGCGCCCCCAGACCCTATATAAAGGGCCCTCGACCCCAAGCTTCGAACATCACTTTGAATCAACGCTTCTACGCTCTTCTGCTCTCGCGCCTCGCTCCGGAAACTGCCCAACTCGAGCCGACGACGTCTCGCTGCTCCGGATAAAGTCAACCTACAATCAGACGTCGGTAAAAGAAGAGTCTTTTTAATTATTAAAGTTTACTGTGCAATATTTGTAAATCAATATTTGTAAACTGTTTTTTGCGCCTCATATAGAATTGCCCAAAGTAAACGATCAACGATCGTGGGCCTTGGAGTAGGAGTCGACCTAGGCTCCGAACCAAGTAAAATTACTGTGTTTGCGTTTGATTGTTTTATTCCGCTGCGTAACTGCTTTTTCTATAAATCCGAACGTTTTCCGATATTCACCCCCCCCCCCTCTATCGGTTCTCTCGATCCAACACTTAGTCTGAGCAAATCCTATCGGGCAGGCCTTTCCAGCCCACTACCCACCTTCCTTCTGACTGGGCATCAGGC
The DNA here is from genome assembly GCA_024364735.1 of Boesenbergia rotunda. NCBI lineage: Eukaryota > Viridiplantae > Streptophyta > Magnoliopsida > Zingiberales > Zingiberaceae > Boesenbergia > Boesenbergia rotunda. Next base: position 230,672 of record JAGFNQ010002561.1, on the reverse strand, counting down.
GGCCGGGCCAGGCTACACGCAAGCTGGCCCGGGATCAATGGTAATTTCATTTCTCAATTCTCTCAAATTTCTCATTTACCAACATTTCACATGATCATAATCTTATAAAATCCGATAGCTCAATATAATTGTATTGAGTGAAGGTATGCTATAAAAAATGATTAATGAAATTGGGTAACGTCGAACTTTAGGCGACCGATCCGGCTCCATGAAAGTTTCCTATCAGTCGCCAAGGTAAGTTAGGAAGCGCTAGTGGCGGGCGGATCAGAAGCGTAGAGTCCTAGGATTTACGCCCCATTTAAAAAAGAATTCTTGTAAAATATGTCGTAATTGCGGATTAAACTGCGGATGCCTGAGATGAATATATTCATCAAGGATAAATGAAATATTATGTTGAGTGACTTGCAATCCACCGTAACAAAATGCATCTTTTATAAAAGTGAACGACTTGCAATCCACTTGTAATGAAATACATCATATGTATGCATCTATACATACATAAATCGGGTGAATGATCTGCAATCCTCCGGATAAAATGTATCGTATATACACACAAAGTGAACGATCCGTAATCTATCCATATGAAATATATCATGTGAATGTATATACAATCACATATATAAGCTGAATAGATAAGTTCTCTCCATTTTAACTGAAGCCGATCGACCTGCCAAAAATGACAGTTCAAAAGCTATGATTTAAAGTGTAGAGCAAATGCTCTATAATTATTTTTACTTTGTAAGAAACCTAATGCTATTGGAAGACCGGTGGCTAAGAAATGGCGTGTTTCCTCTGACAACTATTTGAGCACGTGCAATAATCAAAACCAACTTGCCTGTTAGCAAATTGAAGGCGCTGGAGGGAGATGGGACCCAGGTCAATTATAAAATTATAAAAGAAATATTGAACTCAAATTCTAAATTGTCTTGTTCGTCAAGATGGATTAATCTTCCTGTCAAACCGGAAGACTGATTTGGGAGTGATCGAGTGTGCCACCACAAAGATATTCACAAATAAGTAATAAAATTATAGGATAGACTGATGATTAATATATGTATGTTATAAAATTTGGAAGTCAAAAACCTGATAAAATTAATATGTCCGTACTCCTCATGCACTAGCCATTAATATCCGGGCTAGAGTTTCCGTGATTTATCTCCTTCGTGTTGATTTTGGAACAGGTTGGTAAGGACGCTGAGAGCGAACGAATCACTTTTACCATCAAATAAGTAATAAAATTAATGATGAAAATTAAATTTTATAATTAATTGGAGATCGAAAATTATATCAATCATTAATTTAGCAATGAATTTTAAATTATATCATTACGCCGGATGATATTTATATTTAACCTATTTAATAAACGATGAAATATTAAATCTATCGTTATTTTAATGATGAAATTATGTTTCGCCAAAATAATAACATAATTAAATTTCATCGTTTTAACAGTGACGGACTTAAATTTAGGTCTATAAAATAAATATCCATAACAAAAAAAAAAAACAAGTCTTTTATGACAGACCAAATCCATCGCTAAATAATAATAGCCACGGAACAATGCTGTCGACTGTTGCGCCGTTGTATTTGAGGTTTGCGATGGAACATGCATTATCCGTCGCTATTAATGATCACTGATTTTAAATAAATAATCTATCGCAAATAGCGACGGATATATAAAAAATTCGTCGCTAAATAACGAATCCGATTGTCGTATACGGGGATTTAGCGACGGAAAATCAAAAATACATCGCTATTTATCGTAATTAGCGACGGAATATTGACTATTCTGTCGCTATTGGATAAATGAGGACTCGGGTGTTCCAAGATAGCGACCAGGAAGTCAAATATTAACGACGGATTTATAAAATATCCGTAGTTAATATCTGTAATATTCCAGCAGCCTATTCCCTATTTTTCCCTTACCATATTTACATTCACAATATTCAATACATAATATTCATACACTACAACACATATTCAAATACAGCAATGAGTTCAATGAATCCATCATTGCAGATCATGCATTCTGTCATAGTTGTTGCTCCAAAATTCAGTAAGTTCAATCTCAGTATTCAAGGCTCACTTGCAAACTGTTTTTCATATTCTCTTCTTCTTCTTCATTGTTGCTTCTTATACACTGTAAAACATCTATCATAAATAGAAAATCAGTGAAAATCTTTCACACCAATCAATAAGAGGATGGATGTTCTAACAAAATTCTCTCACATAATCCTTGAATTCCTGCTAATTGGTGCAGGACTTACTGATCTAGGCTACAAGAAGCATAGAAGTGGCAACAAGACATATATGGTGAAGTGGCAATTTTGTTCATATTTATCGTCTAAATATGATGGTAATCTTTGTTGTATATCAAATAAGTTTCAAATTTATTGTAGTGCCAGGGCGGATCAATTGAAAGAATCAGTATGCAATTCCAGAAGATCCAACTTTCAGCTTCATCTTATGACACTGCATGGGTAGCTATGGTTCCTTCTCCAACTTCTCCTAACCATCCATGCTTTCCACAATGCCTTGATTGGATAATAAAGCATCAACATTCTGATGGATCATGGGGACTTGATAATTTCCAACCCTTTCTTATTAAAGACTACTTGTCTTCGACATTAGCTTGTATAATTGCCCTGGAACGCTGGAAAGTTGGTCAGGAACAAATCAGGAAGGGTATGTGATAATAACCAATGTTATAGCGTTTGGGTGATCTGTGTTAAATCATTAGTCATGTTGTTATTGCAGGTCTGGATTTTATTGGGAGTAATTCTTCATCCATTTTGGATGAGCACTTGCAGTCACCAATTGGCTTCGATATTATATTTCCAGGCATGCTTGAATATGCCATCAACATTGGTTTAGATGTTCCTATAGAACATCATGACATAGGTAACATGCTTGGCCGACGAAATGCAGAACTACTCAGGTTGGAATTGTACTTGGACTAAGTTGTAATTTAGAGCAGGAGCCATTCCTATTTTATAGATCTGTTCATGGGTTGCATCACATATGATGGCAGCTAAAAAACAATTAGATTACCAGATGTTATGTGGGCATGCTAAGAATGTTATGTTTTTTTCCCCTTGATACAGATGATATAAGAACTTTGCTTTGTGCATCTTTGAATTTGATGATTGACTTTGCATCAAGGACATGTTCCCTGTGAAGTTATCCATCTAAGTATAATGGTTCAGGTCGAAGGATCCAGTGATCATAATACATTAATACAGCATCATAACCATTGTTTTTGTATCCTGGCTTTGTTGTCTAAGAACCAAATGCTCTTCTTCATTTCTTAATGTTTATATTGAAACTATGGATTTGAGAATGTTTGGATATGTCGTGCCATATATAAAATGAAGGGCTATCTACATGATTCCTAAATTGAGAGGATATGGTAATTTCCTATTGAAAACCACTGTTTAACTCTGCTTCTCAGTATACATCTAAAAACTATATTTATTCACTTACAAGGAAACAAGTGGCAAGCAAGAGTACGATACTTCATGGCCTGATTTTCTTTTTATTATTCATGCTATTATGTTTGTCTTTCTTCACAACTATATATAGAAAATAGTTGATCATTTGTTGAACTTACATTTATAAAAAAAATTGAATACAACTGAATGTACAATTATGCTGTATTTGCCATTTGTAACTCTATTTTCCTTAATGCTCTTTGAGATTGCTGAAAGAAACTTTTCTGTGACATGTAAGAGAACAAGGAAGTTGCAACGCAAGAGAAACCTATTTAGCATATGTTGCCGAAGGATTAGGGAATTTACATGACTGGAAGGAAACTATGAAATATCAGAGGAAAAATGGATCATTTGTTCAACTCACCTGCAACAACTGCTGCTGCAATGATGCATCATTATGACTCTAAGGCACACGAATACTTGCATTCTCTTCTATTAAAGTTTGATAGTTCAGATGATTGATTACTCTTATATCTTATGAAAGATGAAAGTGAATTTACTAATGTCACGCCCCGAGAGGCACGTGCTTACTCGAAAATCGTGCAGCATCTCCCCTATAAGGCGAATAAGTTGGAGCATATGTACATAACACCTCACTAATATAACTTAGCCACAAGCGGCTAGCATCACAAAAATAAAGAAAATAAACACAACTACGCAGTTTATAATAATTGGATGACTCAGTCATCATTAACATTAAAGTAAAAGCACAACCACGCAGTTAATAGCTTTAGACAAATTTAAATTAGCAGAGAAGCGAGCCCGAATACCCAAAAGATACGAACATAGTAAACCAACAAGACGATATCGGATAAATAAATAAAATGTGAAATTCAAAAAGTGCAGAAAATAAAACAACTAAAACCAAATACCCAAAACAACTACACCGGGGGACTAGTAACTGGATCCTCTCCTGGCTCCAAGAAATGCAACTACATGTTATCTGAAACGAAAAGAAGAAACAGGGATAGTGAGTCCGAGCAGACTCAGCGGTTATAAGAATAGATAAAAGCATGACATAATAAAGATAGAACAAGTAGAGAAAACAACAGGGTACAGTCCATAAGGAATATAAAAATACCTAAACATGCATAACATATATAAAACAACATGGTATATAATATAATGACAACTAAACATGTAAGAAAAACCACATGATATAACAACATCAAAACCTCTAAGCACGTATAAAACAACGCGACATCAAAATCTCGACATATACATGTATGTCAACCAAGTGCAACAATCATAGCTCATATAAATACAACAAACACAAGAAAATGCATAAATGCAATCAATGCATATGATGCAATGACATGTGTCACCCCTGATGCCAGTCAGCCGCCAACGCATCACATCTGTGTGACCGAGTGGGTAGGGATGTGACAACTGTACTCCAACGAATACCACTAATACACGTGGTTGAGTGGACAAGATGTTAGGGAGCCAACTGCTCCAAACCCCGGAATAAAGGGGGAGCTATCTGTTAGATCGATTGCGGTTGCTAGAGGGGGGGTGAATAACACTTTTTGAATCTTCTTCTTCCTACGTTGTTAGTTGCGCAAGCGAAAATACAAATGAATAAAACTAACAACAAGAAAGCAATGCTAACAATACCGATTTACTTGGTATCCACCCCTAAGGGTGACTAGTCCAATAATCCTTCGGTGGATCACTCCCCAGATAACCTCCGGCTATCCCTTGTCGCTCCTTGTGGGTGGAGAAACCTCGCCACAACACCTCGACAATATCCGAGCACTTAGACTACTATTTGGCTCTTACCCAAAGCCAAATTCGTCAAACCTTTCAGCCAACACGAAGTCCTCTTAAATAGAACTAAGGCTGAAAACCCTCGCCACCAGTCGACTGCTCCCAGACCAGTCGACTGGTGCCAGCCAAATAGCAGTCTAACAGCTAGCTGCAACGGCTAGTTTTTGACTTTACCAGCCGACTGCTCCCAGGCAGTCGACTAGTCCCCAGCCAAAATCTTTCTGTGAGTTTCATCAGTCGACTGCCTCCCAGAGCAGTAGACTAGTCCACTCACACACCTAAGGTTACCCTTCCCGAGTACATTTCACTCCGCACTCGAACCCTAGGATTTCCCGAGTGCAATCACTCAGCACTCGTACCCTCACGACTCAACTAACTCCTCACCAGCAGTCTCGACTATTGCCTTCGCGCCCTCTTCATCTTCGGCTCTCGTCCCTCGGATGCACGCAAGCCTCCAGCTTGCCTCCATGTCATCCTTCACACATGCCTTGAAGTCCGTGCCCCTCGGCTCATCGTCCCTACTATCCCAAGGTCCCTCAGGTGCGCACACAAGCCTCCAGCTTGTCTCCATGCCACCCTTCACCATACCGAAGCCGTCCAGCTGAGTCAATATGTGTAACCTGTACATCCTGCACACTCACATACACATATCAAATACACAAGGGTAAACTTAACTTAAACCCTTTGCCCAAACATCAAAACACATGGTCACTCCGGACCACAGATTGCCTCAACAATCTCCCCTTTTTTGATATTTGACAATATGTTTAAGTTAGGAAAAACAAATAGTAATAAGTAGCAATAACAATGCTAAATAAATATTTGGACTTACACTGCCAAGACTCCATCTTGGACTTACACCGCCAATGCATATGCAATGCATACATGGATCCTATCCCAAAGCATCCCACACCTAACCCTCCAAGTTAGGAATTTTTCGAAATGAGTTTTTTTAAAACCTATCCCAAGGCTCCCCACACCTAACCCTCCAAATTAGGACTTTTTCACCAAAACGGGTTTTTTAAAGCTTCTCCAAAGCTCCCCCTATATTGGACTTACAAAGGCTTTTTAAGAACCTCTCCAAGGTTCCCCTTACACCAAGAATGGAGCAACCATGCTCCCCCTCAATCTCAGCTCCCCCTAAATCTAGGGTTTTCCGCTAAGGCGTGTTTGGTTTCCCACTTAAACCCAACACTTCTCCCCCTTTGCCTAACATCAAAAAGACTCCAACAATATCCCAATTATTGGATCTTTTAATCCCTAATGATCCTAAACACAGTGTACTAGCCCCCCATACACTTGTTTTACATCATTTGGACACCAATCAGCTGCTGGATACCCAATCGAGCCCTGACCAGTCGACTGCCCCCCAGGGCAGTCGACTGATACTGAAAATTAGCTTTTCTGGCCACATTCAGAAATGCGCCAGAAATTCCACAAATCTCCAAAAATTTTCAAATCTTATGGAGAAGTTTGTGGTATCCATACCTACTTGGGAAAAATACATTCAACTATGTATCTATCACCATTCCCAAGTTTGACACAAAACCCAACATTTCTTATGAAAATTAAGGCAACTAGGAGGCAACCTCCCCCTTGACCTATGCCTTCTCCCAATTTTCATTTTACCAAGGTTAAGTTCTACCCAACTTAACACACTAACACCAGTTAAGTTCTACCCAACTTAACACCCAAGTTCTTCCCCTTTAACACTATCAAAGGATTGCCCCAAGCAACCTTACCCCTAATGCCAAAAAGAACTCAACAAAATTCAGAAAACTCTAAAGGTTTGCAAGCACATTTGCTAGGATATACCCTATCCTAGAAAAATATAGTTTCATGAAAAATATCAAATGTCCTTGACTTTTGGTATCAATTCTAATTTCCTTACATATTGACATTTTGTATCAACTTTGAACTCTATTCATGATTCCTTGTGTTTTCCAATTCTAACCATTATCAATTTACACAAGGAATTGTTCTCAACTCTCTCCTTTTTCTTATGTATCCTTAATATGATAAAAATCTCCCTCTTCTTATCTCTTAACCTTAGATACATATGTACTTATCAATTTTCTTTGAAATCGATGATATCCATATGACCTTATTTCATATAATCACCATTAAACCATGAGGTAAACCTTTATTCAATGATCATAAACAATTATTTTAATTTTGAAGTCATATCCTATCATCCAATACACCTTTTCTATCTAACCTTATGGATCAGTCGACTGCCCTAGGGGCAGTCGACTGCCAAAACTCACAGAATGTTTCTGGGCTGAGATCAGTCGACTACCCCCAGGGCAGTTGACTGATACCTGAATTTCAGGTTTTCAGTCCAATTTCAGAAATGCCTAAATAATTCCATAAATCTTCAAAAAAATCTAAAATTTTGTGGGGAGATTTGTGGAGCCTATGTCTACTTGGGGAAAATATGTTTCCAAACAAATGTACTCCAAATCCCAAGATTGGCATGAAACTCAACTTCTCCTAAAGTGTATCATTTATACTTCTCCGAAAAATTCTAATTGTGGCTTTTCCTTGATATATCTTCTAATACCTGACCATGATACATTCTTAACACTAAATTATATGGTATTTACCCATTAAACTTTAATTTTATCGAATATAACCCTATTTTCATCTTTTCTCCATAACTCTCCTTTTAATGTGCCAATTCTCTAGGGTTAAGACTCACCTTAGTCTTCCAAACCCTTTTTGGTCACATTTCCTAGTCCACTTAGACTTCCTAGAGGAACATCTCTTGAGATCCATTTACCATGGATCCCAAAGGCTCCTAGAGCACCCCCTTGAGCTCTTAGCCTTAGTCACCTCCCTAGGTGACTCAATCCATACTAGGCCACACCGGTGAGTCCCCGGTGATTCTTGGCCTACAAATCTAACCCTCTTAACCTTAGACATCTTGTCTCTGGTTAAGTCATTTTCTTTTCCTTTGAATGACACCCCCTTGCCATTCTTGGACTTCTCCTTCTTGCCATGATTATATGCTTCCCCAGCATATTTCTTTTTGTTGGCATTGGAGACTTTAGACCGGTATCCCAAACCCGATCTATCATAGTTGGGTTTTAAACTACCCAACACCATGTCTAAACCCTTAGATCCAACCTTGAATCTTTCTAGGGTCTTTTCTAACTTATCAAGCCTTGCCCTCAAGGCTTGATTTTCCCTTTCTAAGTTTTTAACCCTTGAGTCCATATATCCACTTTGGACATTCCTAGACTTACCCATTTCCTTAGGCATGTGCCTCCCCTTCTTGGGGTTTATGCCTTGATCCTTAGGTACAAAGGTCTTAGGTCTATCATGATGCATATTTTTCCTAGGGTTATGATCTACCTTGTTACTCCTATTCCTATTATTATACTTAAATCCAAAATTATGCACCATCAAATATTTTTCATTAATTCTAGCATGCATGGATGGATAATTAACACTATTTTTATCATGCATAGAGGAACTTAAATTTGAATTGCGTTTTAACTTAAAGTTAGGGATTACCTCCCTTACCCTTATAGTTTCTCCTTGTTGTGAACTTCTCTTCTTCCTTTCCTCTTTTTCCCATCTACTTAGATGCTCCATTTTCTTGATTTCACCTTTCTTTGGGCACTTGGTGTGGTAGTGCTCTAGCTCTTCATATGTGAAGCATCTAATTTTCTTCTTTTTAGCTTGAGCTTCTTTCATTCCTACACCCCATATTAGATTTAAAAGGAATTGAAATTGGTTTAGGGGTTACCTCCTTTTTCTTACCATTTAGACACTTGTCCTTGTAGTGTCCCTTATTGTTGCACCCAAAGCATATAATGTGGTCTTTGGTTCTTGCTTTGGTGGAGGTAGAAGCTTCTTCTTGCTCCGGTATGGATGAGGGTCTCTCCTCCCCCTCAATTCTTGAGATTGATACTTCCTCTTCTTCTCTTGAGGAAGTTGATGATTTTTCACTTAATTTTTCTACTTCACTTGATAATGTTGATACTTCTCCTTCTTTTTCCCTTTCTTGGACCATTGAATCCATTTCTTTTGATTCTTCCACTATTTTGGCTTGTGTAGGTTTCTCATGATATTCTTCTATCTTTTTCCATAGATCAAGTGCATTCAAATATACCCCTACAACACTTAACACATTAGTAGGCAAAATGTTAACTAAAGTCGCAATTACCTTTTCATTTGCCTTGGATTGATTTTGTTGCTCTTGATTCCAATATTTAGGCCTAAGCTTCTTCCCATGCTTATCCTTTGGAATCTCGAAGGGCTCTTCAAGTGCAATCCTAAGGTTCCACTCCATTCCGAACCATGTCTCTATTCTTGTTTTCCAATATGTGAAATCTTCATGGTTGTAGGGCGGTGGAGTGTAGATGTCATCCCCAAATTTGTCTTCCATTGTTCTTCCCTCTAGTTTTTGCTCTTCTTGGCGGTTATTCCAATCACGAGCGGACATCGCTCTGATACCACTTGTTAGATTGATTGCGGTTGCTAGAGGGGGGGGGGGTGAATAACACTTTCAAATCTTCTACTTCCTACGTTGTTAGTTGCGCAAGCGGAAATACAAAAGAATAAAACTAACAACAAGAAAGCAATGCTAACAATATCGATTTACTTGGTATCCACCCCTAAGGGTGACTAATCCAAGAATCCTTCGGTGGATCACTCCCCGGATAACCTCCAGCTAGCCCTTGTCGCACCTTGTGGGTGGAGAGACCTCGCCACAACACCTCGACAATATCCGAGCACTTAGACTACTATTTGACTCTTACCCAAAGCTAAATTCGTCAAACCTTTCAGCCAACACAAAGTCCTCTTAAATAGAACTAAGGCTGAAAACCCTCGTCACCAGTCGACTGCTCCCAGACCAATCGACTGGTGCCAGCCAAACAGCAGTCAAACAGATAGCTGCAATGGCTAGTTTTTGACTTTACCAGTCGACTACTCCCAAGGCAGTCGACTGGTCCCCAACCAAAACCTTTCTGTGAGTTTCATCAGTCGACTGCCTCCCAGGGCAGTCGACTGGTCCACTCACACACCTAAGGTTACCCTTCCCGAGTACATTTCACTCCGCACTCGAACCCTAGGATTTCCCGAGTACAATCACTCAGCACTCGTACCCTCACGACTCAACTGACTCCTCACCAGCAGCTTTGACTATTGCCTTCGCACCCTCTTCATCTTCGGCTCCCGTCCCTCGAATGCACGCAAGCCTCCAGCTTGCCTCCATGCCATCCTTCACGCATGCCTCGAAGTCTGCGCCCCTCGGCTCATCGTCCCTACTATCCCAAGATCCCTCAAGTGCGCACACTGTTGATGCAGTCTGACCCTGATTGTTGTTTTGGTGTTGACACCGATTTTAGTTTAGGTTGGTTTTATGATGATTATGATTAAGTCCTGATCGGGGATTAGGCATGGTATGGAAAATCCTAGCTTGGAGGGCTAGGTGTTGGAAAATCCTAACCTGGAGGGTTAGGTGTGAAAAATCCTAGCTTGGAGGGCTAGGTGTTGAAAAGTCCTAATTCGGAAGGGTTGGGTGAAAAGTCCTAGCTTGGAGGGATAGGTGAAAAGTCCTAACTTAGAGGGTTAGGTGAAAATTCCCAACTTGGAGGGTTAGGTGAAAAAGTCCTGGCTTGGAGGGTCAGGTCCTAGCTTAGAGGGCTAGGTCTGAAAAAGTCCTAATTCGGAAGGGTTGGGTGAAAATTCCTAGCCTGGAGGGCTAGGTGAAAAGTCCTAACTTGGAGGGTTAGGTGAAAATTCCCAACTTGGAGGGTTAGGTGAAAAATCCTTAGCTTGGAGGGCTAAGGTGGATGAAATCCTAGCTTGGAGGGCTAGGTTTGAGTCCCTGGATCGGTCTGGTGACCGATCAGGGAAGTTGGCACGCTGCTCCTTCGTGGATCAGTCTGGTGACCGATCCAGCGGTGATTGATCGTTCTGGTGACCGATCAGGGAGCGCACAGTGAGGTTGGGAACCTACTATGTGGCTCATGATCGGTCTGGTGACCGATCAAGGAGTAGGTCGTTGCTTCGTTGCTTGGCTCCTGATTGGTCCGGTGACCAATCAGGGAGCAGGCAGCTTCCTCACTGCCTTGCTCCTGATCGGTCTGGTGACCGATCAGGGAGCATAAAGTGAGTTGAGTTCCCCCGCTGATCAAGTCCTGAACGGTCTGGTGACCGATCAAAGACTTAGGATTTGATTTTCACGGTTACTGTTCACTCAGACGTGGACCGATCAGGCTTGAACCTGATCGGACAGGGAGCTACCTGATCGGTCTGGTGACCGATCAGGCTTCACTCTGATCGGTCTGGTGACCGATCATGCTTGTGTCACCGCGAGAGCTGGGAGTCCCAGCAAAGCGGTGGATCGGTCTGGTGACCGACCCACGAGCCCTGGATCGGTTCGGTGACCGATCACTTTAATTCAAATTGCACTGTCAAACGCTTTGATCGTGTCTGACCATATCCGATTCTCTGCATTTGATCTCTAATACTTGATTTTCTAAGTGATATGCTGCTCTAATGCTCTGATTAAGCTGCAGGTGACAGAGAAGGATTCAAACACTCAAGGAGAGTCAATGGAGGCCTTTCCTTGGAGCAGGTTTGTCTGTTTTTCCATCTCAGGTTGCAACGGGCACTGGCGCTGGCTGGAGCTGCTAACTGGGGCTGGTCTGAGGGAAGCTCAGGGAGTCCAGAAAGCTCAGTGGTGGCTGGTGATTGCAGGTGAGCAGCTGGAGGCTGCAGAGAGATGGTGTCACCTGACGTTCAAGAGGGAAACAAAAGGAGTGATGTGGAGCAGAGCAAGAAGAACTTTTGGTTGCCTTGGTTTTGAGCTACGATTTCTTGCTGCGTGATTGTGCTCCTTGCTGAACATCCTCTCTTGAGAAAGCTACTGTGATCCTTGAAGCAACCATCCCTTGCTTGAGCACTTGGAGGAAAGAACAAGAGGCTTTGAGTCCAACAGCGAGAAGACACGGAGAAAGGGTTCTTGCGTGAGATCGTCGCTGGGTGGAGCTCGGGAGAAGCTTGTTGTGTTCTTATCTGTGCTAAGTGCTAAGTAAGATCTTTCTTGTGTTTCATTGTGCTTAAAACTATATCCTTGATTGAAACGCTGTGGAGAGGTTACTCCACCGAGAAGGAGGTTGCTTTCTATCCGGATCTTCCGGGGCTTGATCTGCCGACGATCAAGGGATCGCCCACCTTACGGGCACGCCAAGGAGTAGGGGCAAGTTATCCCCGAACCTTGTAAATCCTCTTGTTAGCGTTCTTGTGTTTGCTTATAGTTTAGGGTTTTGATTTTCTGCATACTCTGTTTCTATTCTTTCTGCTGTGCTACTAAACGGTTTAAGTGCAGAATTTTGATAAGTGCTAAAGTTCAAGTGATTGGCTATATTCACCCCCCCTCTCTAGCCATCCGGGTTCCAACAAGTGGTATCAGAGCTTGGGGCTCTGTTTTTACGGATTAACAATCGAGAGCTATCATCCATGGCATTGAGAGAAGGCTTTAGCACCACCTGACCTCCTTTCTGTGATGGCGCTGATTTTCAATATTGGAGATCAAAGATGGAGTATTACTTGAAGATGGACATCAATACTTGGTTCGCGGTGAAGGAGGGTTTCACCCCTCCAAAGGATGACGAAGGCAAGGAACTTGAATCGTGGCGGTGGACGACCGAACAAACTCGAAAGAGTGAAGCCGACGCGAAGGCGGTCGTCACTCTACAATGCGGCATGAACAAAGACCAACTCATCAAGGTTGGTCCATTCACAAGTGCAAAAGACTTGTGGAACAAGCTCATCGAACTCCACGAGGGCACTCGAGATTCAAGAATCGCCAAGAGGGACTTGTTCCTCAATCAACTTCAAAATCTCTCTATGAAGGAGAATGAAACCGTAAGTGAGTTACATAGCCGGTTCAAGGAAGTCCTCAATGGGCTTCATTCTATTGATGAAAAGGTCGAGAATCGCGACCTTGTGAGGTATGTATTGAAAGCATTTTCAAGGAATGCTTTGTGGTCATCCATGGTGGATGCCTACAAAGTCTCCAAGGATTTATCAATTGTTAAGTTAGATTATTTGTTTTGTGAAATGGAATTGCATGAAATGGCTAACAAAGGCCCCAAGGAGAAGGGGATTGCCTTAGTTGCAGGGGACCGATCCAACAAGAAGAAGAAGAAGAAGGAGAAGGAGAAGGAAGTCTCTTCATCTTCATCCTCTTCCGAATCTGAGTCCGATTCCGAGGAAGATGGCAGCAGCTCTTCCTCCTCCGAGATGGCAAATTTTGTGAGAAGGATGATGAGAAGGGGTCGACGCTTCAAGGGTAAAGGTAACCCTAGTGAAGCTAAAGTTGATAAGACTAATGTATCTTGTTTTGAGTGTGGTAGGAAAGGGCACTTCAAGAGTGAATGCCCAAAGCTAAAGAAAAAGGAGGAGAAATCCAAAAAGAAAGAAGAAAAATCCAAGAAGAAGAAGAAGGCCTTGAAGGCCACTTGGGATGAATCCTCATCTAGCTCATCCGATGAAGAGAAGGAGGAGAAGAGCACAAGGCATGTGACACTCATGGCATTGGGAGATCAAGAGAGAAGTGATGAATCTTCCAACTCCTCAAACGCGGCTTCATTATCTTCGGATGATGAAGAGGTAACTTCTCTCGAACTTGAGAAATGCTATAAAGCTATTGCATGTTTAACCAATATGTTGAAGAAGTCAAAGAATAAAGTTAAAGTATTGCAATTAGAAATTGACCAATTGAAATTATCTAGGGATGATAACATAGATGATTTGCATGTTGAAATGTTAGAGGATGAAATTAAATCATTGAAATTTGAGGTTGAACACTTGAAATCCTCTAGGTTTGAGGATGTAGATGATTTGCATGATGAATTGCTAGAAGAAGAAAACAAATCATTGAAGAGTGAAGTTGAGAGACTCAAGAATATTCTTGAGAAGTTCTCAACTAGCTCTAAGACCCTAGACATGATCTTGAATGCTCAAAGGGCAGTCTACAATAGGGCCGGTATTGGTTACCGACCCAAAGAACCTTCATTTGTGTCCTTGATGTCTAGGACTGATATGAGACAATCTAGGACACCCAAGGTTCAAAAGAAAGTTGTCAAGACATGGGTGCCTAAGTCTTGTTTAGTAGGTGCTTTAGGTCCCAAGGTTTGAGTACCTAAAACTTCTATTTTTCGAATTGTATAGGTTATGATTGAGGGGGAGCATCTATCAACTTGGTTCATTGATAGTGGGTGCTCCAAACACATGACCGGGGATAAATCATTGTTTACCACACTTCACAAGAAAAGTAGAGGTAATGTTTCATTTGGTAACAATGATAGTCTTATGGTCTTAGGAATAGCAGACATTCAAATATCCGAATGTCTTAGAATCTCAAATGTCCTTCTAGTCAAGGGGATGACATTTAATCTCCTAAGTGTCAGTCAATTGTGTGACACGGGTTACACAATTGATTTTCAACCAAGTCAATGTCTAGTTAGACAACATGACACCTTGGACACGATACTAGTAGGAACAAAAATAGACAATATTTATCAAGTTTCATTTAAAAGTGCTACTAATGCTTTTGCTAAGTGTCTCATGTCAAAAGAAGAGGAGTCCACCCTTTGGCACCGGAGACTTGCACATGTTAACATGAAGAACATCCGGAAGTTGGCCAACAAGGGATTAGTTCGTGGCTTACCAAGCATCAAGTATGAAAAAGAAAAGATTTGTGATGCATGTCAAATGGGTAAGCAAACAAAATCTGCACATAAAGGTAAAAGCACTGTAAGTACATCTACCGCTTTAGATTTACTTCACATGGATCTATTTGATTGTAGCACTATCATATCATTAAATGGAAGTAGATATTGCTTTGTTATCATTAATGACTTTACTAGATTACATGGACTTATTTTCTAAAAATATAAGGACCAAACCTTAGATGTTTTCATTTCTTTTTATAGAAGAGTTGAAAATGAAAAATCATTAACTATTAAGACAATTAGAAGTGATCATGGAGGTGAATTTCAAAACCAACTGTTATTAGAATTTTGTCAAGATAAAGGGTATAGACATGAGTTCTCCACTCCTAGAACACCACAACAAAATGGTGTTGTAGAGAGGAAGAACCGTGTCTTACAAGAGGTTGCACAAAGCATGCTTAATGAGTACTCACTACCGAGTTACTTATGGGCCGAAGCTGTAAATACAACTTGCTATGTGCAAAATCGAGTCCTCATCCATAGGTTTTTGGGAAAGACTCCCCGTGAACTTTGGTTTGGGAAACCACCTACGGTTAAACACCTTAGAGTGTTTGGTTGTAAGGTGTTCTTCCTAAACACCAAGGATCACCTTGGAAAGTTCACGGCAAAGGCTGATGAAGGGATACTGGTCGGGTACTCCCTAGTGAGCAAAGTCTATCGAGTCTACAATAAGAAATCTAGATTAATTGAAGAATCCTCTGATGTTGTCTTTGAAGAAATTCCAAAAGTCAATGGACAACCAGAAGATAAAGTCCAATTCGAACTTAGGAGACTAAGTTTGAATGAAAGTCCAAATGTTGTTGATGGTGATGAGTCTGATGACGGTGAGCCTAGACAACCCATAGATCAGCCGGATCCTGAGGTTGAGCTTGTGTCTAGTGAACCCATTCAAGAAGCACCACCAACACCTAGGCAAACTAGATTAGCCTCTAGTCATCCCCAAGACCAAATTGTTGGAGATATCCATCATGGGGTTAGAACTAGATCATTCTTTAGGAATGAGGCTAATGAAATTGCTTTAATTTCCGGAATTGAACCTAGAAAAATTGATGAAGCATTAAATGATCCCGATTGGATCATTGCAATCCAAGATGAACTAGGTCAATTCGAAAGGAGTCAAGTTTGGGACTTAGTCCCTAGACCTAAGAAGACCACCATCATTGGAACCAAATGGGTCTTCAAAAACAAATTGAACCATAAGGGAGAAATCATTAGAAACAAGGCACGCTTAGTAGCCAAGGGCTACAGTCAAGTTGAAGGCCTTGATTATGATGAGACCTATGCTCCCGTGGCACGATTAGAGTCCATCCGATTGATGCTAGCATTTGCAGCACATCGAGGTTTCAAATTATATCAAATGGATGTCAAATCGGCCTTTCTAAATAGTTTGATTAGAGAAGAGGTCTATGTCGAACAACCTCCGGAGTTTGAGAGTACCGAATTTCCAAACCACGTGTTCAAGCTCAAAAAGGCACTTTATGGTCTTAAACAAGCATCCCGAGCTTGGTATGAGTGGTTGTCGACATTCCTAATTGAGAAGGGCTTCGTTAGAGGCCAAATAGACCCTACACTATTTCTACGAAGAGATGGTGACAATATTTTTGTAGCCCAAGTATATGTCGATGACATAATTTGTGTCTCAAATAACAAGGGATATTTAAATGAGTTCATTGGACACATGGAAAGTGAATTTGAAATGAGTCTAGTGGGAGAGTTGACTTTCTTCCTTGGACTTGAAATCAAGCAAACCCGAGATGGGATCCATGTGCACCAATCGAAGTATACTCAAGAAATGCTTCGAAAATTCAATATAAGTGATTCAAAAGAGGTAACCACTCCCATGGCTACAAACACAAGACTAAATAATGATGAGAGTGGTAAACCCGTTGATTTGACTCAATATCGGAGCATGATAGGTAGTTTGCTATACCTCACAGCTAGTCGACCTGATATTCTTTTCGCTGTGGGTATGTGCGCTAGGTATCAAGTTTGTGCCAAGGAATCTCGCTTAATCGCTGTTAAGTGGATTTTGAGATATCTTAAAGGCACAATAGGAGTTGGTCTTTGGTACCCCCATACCGAATCATTTGATTTAATTGGCTATATCGATTCTGACTACGCTGGATGTAAGTTGGATCGGAAGAGCACGAGTGGGGGTTGCCAATTTCTAGGGTCATCTTTAGTTAGTTGGTCAAGTCGGAAGCAACATTGTGTTGCTCTCTCCACGACCGAGGCAGACTATATTGCTATGGGAGAGAGTGTATCACAATTGTTGTGGATGATTTATACTCTAGAGGACTATGGATTGAGTTACAAGAGTGTGCAAGTGTTGTGTGACAACATTAGCACAATTAACCTAACCAAGAATCCAGTCCATCATTCTAGGACCAAACATATTGAAGTGCGTCACCACTTCATTAGGGATCATGTTGCTAGGGGAGATATTGTACTCTCACATATAGAGTCCAAGTCAAACCTCGCTGACATTTTCACTAAACCACTCCCCGAAAATGAGTTTATCTTCTTAAGAAGGGAGTTGGGAATGTGTCGCGCTTCATAGTATTCAAAATGCATTCAAAACCCTTCATGATTATTTCTAATTGTTGGGATATAATTGGGTAACTTTGGGGACATCTCACACAAACTATAAGGCTTACCAAAACGTTTTTGTTTGCTAGAAATGGGGTGAGATGTTAGGATCAACTCAATTTCTCAAAATGTCAATGCATCCCTTGAGAAATTAAGTTGACGAGATAAAAATCACTTCGGTGACCAAGTATGGGGTAAACCAATGCATAACATATATGTATTTGGCTCCATGATCATACTTGGATATTCCAATCAAAGAAACTTGATTGGAAACTTGAATTTGGCACAATCTTGTTTGAATTTGATTGAATGATTGTTGATTGAGTTTGACTCCACTTTGGTGGAGCAAAGTGATTGTTGAACCTATAAGGACCTTTGATCCTTGTTCAGGGATCAATCTTAGTCAAGGGGTCACTTCCAAGATCGATATCTTTCATCAGATCTTGTCAAAAATCACTTAGAAGTCTGAAACTGAAAGTTTCAGATCGTATCAGGCAATATCAGGAACTCTGATCGGTCACTGGACCGATCAGGCGTAGGGCTGATCGGTCCCCGGACCGATCTGGCTCCCTCCTGTTGTGATCGGTCCACAGACCGATCAGAGGGATCACAGAGACTTTGCGAAATCTTGGCTAAACATTCTGTGCTAGCCTGGATCGGTCCCCAGACCGATCTGGCACCTTGTGGTGATCGGTCCAGAGACCGATCAGGAGGACTTCCCGAATATCATCCGACCCTACTGTTCGCTTCCTGATCGATCAGCCGATCGATCAGGAGCCTGCCTGATCGGTCACCCGACCGATCAGGACCAGGCCAGTCCGATCAAGCCAGAGCCTGATCGGTCTGGGCGCTCTCAGATCGAATGGTGATCCATTCAATCGCATTAAAGTTTGGTTGGTGGACCGATCTACCAACCGATTAACTTCGCGAAAACCCCTCTTCTTCCAAAACCCTAGTGTCGAACCTCACTACCTGCGTCTCTTCACCTTGTGCGAGAACGTACCCTGCGTCGTCTTCCTCCTCGAGTGAGCTTCTATGTGTGCGATCATAAGAAGGGTTCCTACAAGCTTTTTCCTCTTCCTGCGAGTTTCTCTCTCGCTGAAGGTTTTAGCGTTCATCTCTTGCGCCGAGAGCTTCTCCTGCACAAGCCTTTTCTTCCAGATTTCAAGATCTCCATCACACTTCTTCAATGGCACCTAAGTAAGCATTTTTGGTTAATTTCTTTTTGGATCAGTTAATAGATTATGTATTTGGGGCTAACCATGTTTTGGTATTGTGTTGTGACCTCCTGTTTTGGCCGTGACCCATCTTTGCCATGTCTTATCTTTGATCAATTCTATCTTATGCTTACTTGATTATTTCTTCTGTGATTGAATCTTGGGTCTTTGATTAACTTGTGTTCATATGATCAATTCCATCGTGTGTGATATTTCATTCTTGTGTCTTGATCATGCTCTCTGATTGGGTCTTTGATTACATCTTATATTTTGATCAAACCTTAACTTATATCATGATTCGATTCATTTCTCTTGATTAAATCTGTTGTCATGACCTATTCCAATATTTAGAAAATCATCTAAGGGAAAGGACCTAATGGAGGGTGGCTCGAGGGGCAAAACCCCTTCCTCATCAGCACCCACCCGGAGGCCTCAGCCTTCCTCCAGTTCTCGCTTTCCAAATGCTGCCTGCGAGCAGACTTTTCAGTCCAGGACCTTCAAATTGCTACCCTGCTGGTCAATTGATGTCCCTTTTCTGACTGAACACTGTCCGTCGATCATGGAGATAGTCACCTTTTACAACCTTGGCTTTCTCCTCTCTCTGGAGAGACCTATCAATTATGACCATGTCTCCGAATTTTACAACAATCTTCAGCAGGGACCTCAGGGGGGCTTCGAGTTCACTACTCGAGTCGCCAAGAGGAACCTTGATTTCTCTTACGAGATTCTAGCAGAGTATCTGGGTGGTCGACGTTCACCCAACCTGTATTCGATCTATCCCGAGCTTCCCGATCCTCTATTGGCCCCTTTTGCGGATGTTTCTCCCGATAGCATCTATCAGTATTTCTTTGGTCATCCCCGCCCAGCCGGTCTCGATGAGCTGGGCCCTGATTTTCCTACCTTTGCAGCACTTCGTCTCTCTCCCACTAGTTACATCTTGTTCAAGATTATCTCAAATTGTATTCTACCAATCACTTCCAAACATTTAACTGAGATCCGACCCTATCATTGCCTTATGTTCTACGGCATGCACCGCCGAATAGATTTTGATATCATGGAAAGTATTTTTCAATCCATTCTATCTTATAGAGAGCCGAGCCGCCGCACAGTCTACATGCCATTTGGTCATGTCATCACCGATTGGCTTATGTCAGTAGGTGTTGATGTCACCAAAGGCAGGACAGTGCCTATGGTCCGACAGGATTGTCGGCTTGGCCGGCGGGCATTTGCCAAGTCCGGCATCATTATTCGAGAGCACGATCGGGCCTTTGTTTGGAAGGATGGGAGAGGACTCGGTGACCTACCTGGGGGAGGACCACATTTTCAGGCGCTAGCCGATGCTGCTGCACCTCATGAGGCTCCTGCTGCTGCTGCTGATTACTACGATGAGCCCGAGCCGGATCTGCACTAGCAGCTGTCAGAGCTGGATCAGACCATCCAACATGATTTCCATTTGCGAGAGATTTATCGCGAGGACGTCTGCTCACAGTTCCGATCCATTGATCGCAGACTGACCTCAGTGGAGTCTGATGCCTCTGGGGTTTGCACGCTGCAGCAGACCTGGTACGATGAGTGGCGCCGACATACTTTTCCTGGGGATGCGCCTTCCGGTAGTGTTGCACATGGGTCCCTTGCTGCTGATGCTGACACGCTGGACGATCCGATGCAGGCTGACCCCCCCACTGATGGCTGATTTACTCTGTGTCTGCTTGCCGCTTGACTTTCTGATTACTTGGATTGTATGACTTTCAGGCTGTATGCCTTGTGGTTTGACTTTTCTGGTCTTGTGCCACACTTGCTTTGACTTCGATGCATTTGTATGCATCTGCTTAGTTATTTGGTTTTTGATGCACTTGACTATGACTTTGATGCGATATGATGCATCTGATATTTTGCATGTATTTTATATTTGCCCTATCATGTTTAGGATGTTGGCTTATATGTGCTCACATGATTACTATCAGCCTGTATGCCTCATTCTATATTATTATGCATGCTTATGATTTTGCTTATGATGCCTTGCCCATATGATACATATGCTTGTTTTGCCATGACTTATCTTTGTCATATGTGGTCGTATGTGTTTCTAAAATCAATCATATCTTTGTTGTTTTGGGAAACCCCTAGAGTTGAGGGGGAGTATGGTTAAACTTAACAGCCCCTCTAGACCCTTTTCGGTGTTCGACAAAGGGGGAGAGTGTGGTTGCTTAAGTTTAGGATGATTATATTGTAGGGGGAGGATCCTGATTCCCTTATGATTCTGAATTTGAGAAAATTGATTGGGAATCCCTAAACTTAAAATCGGGTTGTCAAACAACAAAAAGGGGGAGATTGTTGATGTAGTCTGACCCTGATTATTGTTTTGGTGTTGACACCGATTTTAGTTTAGGTTGGTGATTATGATGATTATGATTAAGTCCTGATCGGGGATTAGGCATGGTATAGAAAATCCTAGCTTGGAGGGCTAGGTGTTGGAAAATCCTAACCTGGAGGGTTATGTGTGGAAAATCCTAGCTTGGAGGGCTAGGTGTTGAAAAGTCCTAATTCGGAAGGGTTGGGTGAAAAATCCTAGCTTGGAGGGCTAGGTGAAAAGTCCTAACTTGGAGGGTTAGGTGAAAATTCCCAACTTGGAGGGTTAGGTGAAAAAGTCCTGGTTTGGAGGGTCAGGTCCTAGCTTGGAGAGCTAGGTCTGGAAAAGTCCTAATTCGGAAGGGTTGGGTGAAAAGTCCTAGCCTGGAGGGCTAGGTGAAAAGTCCTAACTTGGAGGGTTAGGTGAAAATTCCCAACTTGGAGGGTTAGGTGAAAAATCCTTAGCTTGGAGGGCTAAGGTGGATGAAATCCTAGCTTGGAGGGCTAGGTTTGAGTCCCTGGATCGGTCTGGTGACCGATCAGGGAAGTTGGCACGCTGCTCCTTCCTGGATCGGTCTGGTGACCGATCCAGCGGTGACTGATTGGTCTAGTGACCGATCAGGGAGCGCACAGTGAGGTTGGGAACCTACTGTGTGGCTCCTGATCGGTCTGGTGACCGATCAAGGAGTAGGTCGTTACTTCGTTGCTTGGCTCCTGATCGGTCCGGTGACCAATCAGGGAGCAGGCAGCTTCCTCACTGCCTTGCTCCTGATCGGTCTGGTGACCGATCAGGGAGCATACAGTGAGTTGAGTTCCCCCGTTGATCAAGTCCTGAACGGTCTGGTGACCGATCAAAGACTAAGGATTTGATTTCCGCAGTTACTGTTCACTCAGACGTGGACCGATCAGGCTTGAGCCTGATCGGACAGGGAGCTACCTGATCAGTCTGGTGACCAATCAGGCTTCACTCTGATCGGTCTGGTGACCGATCAGGCTTGTGTCGCCGCGAGAGCTAGGAGTCCCAGCAAAGCGGTGGATCAGTCTGGTGACCGACCCACGAGCCCTAGATCGGTCCGGTGACCGATCACTTTAATTCAAATTGCACTGTCAGACGCTTTGATCGCGTCTGACCGTTTCCGATTCTCTGCATTTGATCCCTGATACTTGATTTTCTGAGTGATATGCTGCTCTAATGCTCTGATTAGAGAAGGATTCAAACACTCAAGGAGAGTCAATGGAGGCCTTTCCTTGGAGCAGGTTTGTCTGTTTTTCCATCTCAGGTTGCAACGGGTACTAGCGCTGGCTGGAGCTGCTGACTGGGGCTGGTCTGAGGGAAGCTCAGGGAGTCCAGAAGAGCTCAGTGGTGGCTGGTGATTGCAGGTGAGCAGCTGGAGGCTGCAGAGAGATGGTGTCACCTGACGTTCAAGAGGGAAACAAAAGGAGCGGTGTGGAGCAGAGCAAGAAGAACTTTTGGTTGCCTTGGTTTTGAGCTGCGATTTCTTGCTGCGTGCTTGTACTCCTTGCTGAACATCCTCTCTTGAGAAAGCTACTGTGATCCTTGAAGCAACCATCCCTTGCTTGAGCACTTGGAGAAAGGAACTGTTGGAAACGAGATGGCTAGAGAGGGGGGGGGTGAATATAGCCAATCGCTTTTCACTTACGATCAACAATTTTCCTGCACTTAACTTATCAGTAGCACAGCAGCGGAAGAAACAAAAGAAACTGAAAGTGCAGTAAGCTAAAGCAGAGACAAAATCAATACAAAGACAACTGCCAAGAATGCTAACAAGAGGGTTTACAAGGTTCGGGGATAACTTGCCCCTACTCCTTGGCGTGCCCTTAAGGTGGGTGATCCCTTGATCGTCGGCAGATCAAGCCCCGGTTTCACCGGATATAATGCAACCTCCTTCTCGGTGGAGAAACCTCTCCACAGCGTTTCAGACATAATAGAGTTTAAGCACAAAGAAACTACGAGAAAGATTTTACTCAACCACTTAGCAAGGACAAGAACACAGCTAGCTTCCCTGAGCTTCACCCAGTGGCGATCTCACGCAAGAACCCTTCTCCGTGTCTTCCCACTGTCGGACTCCAAGCTACTTGTTCTCTCCTTCAAGCGCTCAAGTAAAGACTGGTTGCTTCTCGATTGCTTGCTCAAAGTGATAACAGCTTCAAGAACGCAGCAAGCAAGCAGATTGTGGAGAACACTAGGTGCGGCAAGAACACAAGTTTCAGAACTCTGCTTCTACGAAGCTCACTTCGCGCTTTTGATCCTCCACCCAGCACCAGGTGACAACATCCTCCATAGCCTCCAGCTATCTTGCTGCCAACACCAGCTACCACTGAGCCCTCTCTAGTCTTCCTGAGATCCCCTCAGCCAAGCCCCAGTCTCGGCTCCAGTCTGCAGCTCGGCCGTTGCAACCTGAAATGGAGAATCGGACAAACCTGCTCCAAGGAAAGCCTCCGTTGACCTCTCCTTAAGTGTTTGAATCCTCCCCTGTCACCTGCAGCTTAATCAAACTGTTAGAGCAGCAAATCATACAGTAAATCAGATATCAGAAGCAACCATCAGCGAATCGGATGTGATCAGACGCTCTGACCACGTCTCACAGTGCAATTTGAATTAAAGTGATCGATCACTGGACCGATCCAGGATTTGTGGATCGGTCACCAGACCGATCTACTGCAGTGCTGGGATTCCCAGCTCTTATGGCAACACAGGCCTGATCGGTCACCAGACCGATCAGGATAAAGCCTGATCGGTCACCAGACCGATCAGAGTGAAGCCTGATCGGTCACCTAGACCGATCAGGACATATGAACAGTGATTTTTTAATCAGATCCAAGATCCCTGATCGGTCACCAGACCGATCCAGGACTTTGATCAGCAAGGGAACTCACTCACTTCCCACTCCCTGATCGGTCACCAGACCGATCAGGAGTAAGGTAGTGAGGAAGCAGCCTGCTCCCTGATCGGTCACTGGACCGATCAGGAGCCACACAGTAGGTTCCCAACCTCACTGTATGCTCCCTGATCGGTCACCAGTCCGATCAGACATAGCTGGATCGGTCACCTGACCGATCCACTAAGGAGCAGCGTGCCAATGTCCCTGATCGGTCACCAGACCGATCCAGAGACTCAACCCTATCCCTCCAAGCTAGTGGCTTCATCCACCTTAGCCCTCTAAGCTAAGGATTTTTCCATCTAACCCTCCAAGTTGGGAATTTGCACCTAACCCTCCAAGTTAGGACTTTTCACCTAGCCCTCCAAGCTAGGACTTTTCACCCAACCCTTCCGAGTTAGAACATCATCCAACCTAGCCCTCCAAGCTAGGCACCTGACCCTCCAAGCCAGGACTTTTTCACCTAATTCTCCGGGATGGGAATTTGCACCTAACCCTCCAAGTTAGGACTTTTCACCTAGCCCTCCAAGCTAGGACTTTTCACCCAACCCTTCCGAATTAGGACTTTTCCAACACCTAACCCTCCAGGTTAGGATTTTCCAACACCTAGCCTTCCAGACTAGGATTTTCCAACACCTAGCCTCCCAGGCTAGGATTTTCCAACACCTAACCCTTCAGGTTAGGATTTTCCATATCATGCCTGATCCCCGACCAGGACTTAATCATAATCATAATCAACCTAAACTAAAATCGATGTCAACACCAAAACAACAATCAGGGCAAAACTGCATCAACAGAAACAAGAGGCTTTGAGTCCAACAGCGAGAAGACACGGAGAAAGGGTTCTTGCGTGAGATCGTCGCTGGGTGGAGCTCGGGAGAAGCTTGCTGTGTTCTTGTCTGTGTTAAGTGCTAAGTAAGATCTTTCTTGTGTTTCATTGTGCTTAAAACTATATCCTTGATTGAAACGCTGTGGAGAGGTTACTCCACCGAGAAGGAAGTTGCTTTCTATCCGGATCTTCCGGGGCTTGATCTGCCGACGATCAAGGGATCGCTCACCTTACGGGCACGCCAAGGAGTAGGGGCAAGTTATCCCCGAACCTTGTAAATCCTCTTGTTAGCGTTCTTGTGTTTGCTCATAGTTTAGGGTTTTGATTTTCTGCATACTCTGTTTCTATTCTTTCCGCTGTGCTACTAAACGGATTAAGTGCAGAATTTTGATAAGTGCTAAAGTTCAAGTGATTGGCTATATTCACCCCCCCTCTCTAGCCATCCGGGTTCCAACACACACAAGCCTTCAGTTTGTCTCCATGCCACCTTTCACCGTACCGAAGCCGTCTAGCTGAGTCAATATGTGTAACCTGTACATCCTGCACACACACATACACATATCAAATATACAAGGGTAAACCTAACTTAAACCCTTTGCCCAAATATCAAACACATGGTCACTCCGGACCACAGATTGCCTCAACACTATCAACAGCTCTAATGCTGGGGAGCCAACTGCTCCAAACCCCGGAATAAAGGAGGAGCTATCAACAACTCTAATATGCCTCTAAAATAACAGTGCAATGATACAATCAACCAAGTATCAAAAACCAATGATTATACATCTACACTACTAGGTAGGACAATTGTAATGACAAATAAACATAATTGTGTTTAATGAACCTTTAAGTACTCACGTACAAACGGTACTTTACAGAACAGAAATCCAACGGGAGACTGTATGAATAGGAAATTTTGAATACTCAAAGATCAATGAAGAATGTATCAACGGTGATGTTAACGTAACAAACGACAAGGAACAAGGTCAAGCAACCTATTTAGATATAAAACAGTCATGCTTAAAGGTAAAAGAACTACATGAGTACAAAGGAGAAGTACTTGCCTTTAATATAATATATCCAAGTATTCCTCACGTACAGGTGCTCGTATCAAATCAAAGTCCTTTGTTAGCACGCAGAAAACTCTACTGCCAAACTCTAATCGATCAGCCACCAATTAGCGAAATCAAGTGTGCTCCCTTCCTGTGATTACCTTGTTGAGATGCGCCGCCACTACCTGTAGCTCAACGTCGATGTGTTCAAGCGAGGGTGAAGGAGGTCGGCGCTGCTCACGTGGAAGCGGAGAAGACGCGATGAGAGGAGAATGGGTCGGCGTCAGGCGTGAGAAAGAGAGGAGGAAGGTGAAATCGCGTGGTGGAGGCTTGCGTGCGACGGTTTTGGCGTCGGGGGAAGTTGTCGACGAGGGGAGTCGGCGTTGGGGGAAAACAAAACGGGGGAGAGGGATTTATGAGGGAAACTTAGGGCTTTATAATGATCTGGCCTTTTTACAGAAAACCCCTCCAAGTTTGATTAATCCAAACAAGTCCCCTAAGTTTCAAATTTTTACCTTTTCAACCCTTAAAAATTCGATATTTAACGTTCTCCCCCACTAACAAAAATTTGGTCCCCAAATTTCGCTAGTAAACCACAACAAATACTAGTCAACCACAACAAATACTAGTCAATCACAACAGGTACTAGTCAACAACAACAGGTACTAGTCAACTACACAGGTACTAATCAACGACAACAAGTATCAACACCTCAAATATAATATAAATACTGAATAAAAATCAACCATACACATCTCAAGTAAATAGATGAGGGTAGCGAGCTCTGATCTATCCTCGAGCTTCCAAGTAGCTTCCTCATCAGAGTGGTGCTGTCAACCAACTTTGACCAATCGAACTGTCTTGTTCCACAACCGATGCTCCTTGCGGTCCAGAATCTGCACAGGTACTTCCTCGTAGGTCGCGTCTGGCTGCAGTGTGACCGGCACCTCCGATAACATATGTGTAGGATCTGGTACATATTTCCTTAACATGGAAACATGAAACACTTGGTGAACTCCAGCCAAAAACGGTGGTAGTGCCAAACGATAAGTTACTACTCCAATTCGTTCCAAAATATGGAAAGACCCAATGTAGCGTGGAGCTAGCTTACCTCGTAACCCAAACCTCTTCACCCCTTTCATGGGTGACACTCGTAAGAATATGTGATCGCTCACGGAGAACTCCAAGGGTCTGTGTCTCTGATCTGCATAACTCTTCTGACGATCCTGAGCCTCTGACAGCCTGCGTCTGATAATACAGACTAGCTCTGCGTCATGCTGAATACTCTGAGGACCTAACAACTGAGATTCCCCAACCTTCTCCCAGAGGGTGAGTGTCCTGCAAACTCTACCATACAACGTCTCGAAGGGTGCCATCTAAATAGCCGAATGATAGCTATTATTATAAGCAAACTCAACCAAATGCAGGTGATCCTCCCAGTTGCCTCCAAAGTCCATAACGCAATATCTCAACAAATCCTCTAGCGTCTGAATGATACGCTTGACTGTCCGTCCGTCTGCGGATGACAAGCTGTACTCAACCGAAGCTCGGTACCCATAGCCTGCTGCAAACTCTGCCAAAACCACGAAGTGAAACGCGGGTCTCTATCTGATATGATGCTCAGAGGAACACCATGTAGTCTGATAATCTCACGGCAGTACAACTCTGCCAGCTTGTCCAGCGAATCTGTCCTCTGAATCCCCAAGAAATGAGCGGATTTGGTTAATCGATCAACAATCACCCAAATCACGTCGTGTCTTCTCTGAGACCTCGGTAATCCCACAACGAAATCCATAGTGATGTGCCCCTATTTCCACTTAGGAATAGGGATCTTCTGAAGTAATCCAGCAGGTCTCTGATGCTCGGCAACCTACGAGGAAGTATCTATGCGGTCTCTGATGCTCGGCAACCTACAAATGCTTCTTAATCCAGCAGATCTCTAATGCTCGACAACCTACAAAATTTAGAAAATACTTGTCAGCGTACAGATCAAGAAGAACTCCAAATGCTTGACAAGTATTTTCACTGTTTTATTGTGTATATGACTAGATAGTTTAATCCTACTTTTTTTCATTCAAGGATCATATTTCTTGAATTTAACAGTTGGGTGGAAGATAACAAACTATATCAACTGGAATTTGCCCAGGCAAAAGCAGACTTATTGCTATTTTTATGCTGCGGCAACACTTTTCTCTCCTCAAATGAGTGTCACTCGCATATCTTGGGCCAAAAACAGTATCCTCACCACTATGGTTGATGACTTCTTCGACATTAGAGGATCTAGAGAGGAGCTTCACGATCTTATTTCGTTGGTCGAGAAGTATGTACTGTTCCTATTATTTGATCTTGTATTATATTATTCTCTAAAAGTTCGCAAGCAAAATTTCGTTTTGCTATTGATAATAATTATTAGGTGGGATGCAAATTGGGAAAAGGACAAGCATTCTGAACAAGTTAAGATCATTTTTTCTACTCTGTTCAATACTATCAATGAGCTTGG
This sequence comes from Boesenbergia rotunda, assembly GCA_024364735.1. Lineage (NCBI taxonomy): Eukaryota > Viridiplantae > Streptophyta > Magnoliopsida > Zingiberales > Zingiberaceae > Boesenbergia > Boesenbergia rotunda. The sequence continues at coordinate 202,217 of JAGFNQ010002561.1, read as the reverse complement.
GGCCAAGGCATCAGCATTGCAGAAGCGAACTGTCACTCACCATTTAGTTGAAATAGTAAGATTTGAAAAGTTTGTTTGTTTTTTCTGTCTTTCTTTCTTCCTTTCTTTCTTTTCCATTAATTAGCACAATCAAAATTGTGACGAATGATCACATCATTAGTGGCTTAGGTTGATTAAGTCCAACATGCAAGAAGCTGATTGGCAGCTAACCAAGGAAGTTCCTTCACTGGAGGAGTACATGAAGAATGGGATTGTGTCCTTTGCTGCAGGACCAACTATTCTCCCAGCACTATATTTTGTTGGACCGGAACTCCCAGAAAGTGTTGTTAGGCATACAGAATACGAGAATTTGTTCCGACTAGTAAGCACATGTGGGCGCCTCTTCAATGACATGCAAGGTTTTCAAGTAAGGAAGAAACATTATATTATCCTTAAAAATTTGTTTAATTCTGCTTCTTACCATTCAATTTTCTTCTACTTGTATGAGAAAATTTGTTAATTTCTCGCAGAGAGATGGCAAAGAAGGGAAGCTGAATGCAGCATCGCTACGCATCCTCCACAGTCGTTGTTCGATATCCGAAGAAGAAGTGAAGCAGGAGATGCAACGGGAAATAGACTCCGCCAGGACCGAGCTCTTGAGAATGGTGGTGCAACAAGATGGGAGTGTCGTCCCCAGGCCCTGCAAGGATTTGTTCTGGAAGATGTGCAAAATAGTGCACCTCTTCTACATGAACAACGATGGGTTTACATCGGCAACAGAGATGGTGAGCGCTGTCAACGCAATCATTCATGAACCCTTAAAAGCCAAGCTCATATAACAGTGTCGAGGAGAAGAAGGACAACCTCACTGTTAGAAACACTTATTATTCCAAGCAATGCACTCTTATTATTCTATAGAAGTACTGATGTTTTCATCCAAATTCTAGTTTGATTTTTGTTTTTGTTGTTGTCAAAGTCTCGCATTTTTTTGGTGCATAAATATTAAAAGTTCTTCATGTGCAGAAGTTTGATTGACCCTGAATGTTTTTATCAAATCGACTTAAATGTGATTTTTTATTGAAATATCAGACAATTGATACTCATGGATAAAGATGTAGGCATGTAGCCACATGTGTCATGGCGATCACCTTCTTCGATTAATGGATGCGATGTATCTTCGGGTGATTGTTATATGTCAATATCGAATCAAATGTACAATACCTATTGGTGACTGTGATGTTGGTGTTAAATACCGAATCTCAGAGGGGCTAAATGGAAAATTCAGAATATAGGGATCTAGTTGTAATTATCCAAACTTGAGGGGCCGTTTTGTAAAAATGCCAAAACTATTAAAAAAACCCTAACTTCCCCTCAACTTCCCCGATTCAGTTTTCTTCTCCCCCGACGCCCTTTCCTTGCGGTTTTCGCCCGACGCCGGCGACGTTCCTGAGCAAGCGAACGGCGATTCCCTTCTCCTTCTTCTTCTTCGGCGCACACGAGCAGAGCACCGCGCCCTCGCGCGAAGCCCTAGCCGTCGCTTCTCCCTCGCGACAGCCACCGCCGAACCCTAGCCGACGCCCGACGTCGCAGCGAGGGACGCCGCCGAACCTGCCTTCTTCCTCTTCACTCTGATTCTCCTCTGCGTTGATTGCCCCTCTTCGGAAAGCCTCTGCGACTATTAGGTTGGGCGCCGGCGCAGTTAAGGTGAGGTAAGGTTGCTAATTTAGGGTTTAAATTTGGATGTGTTGATATTGTTATTGCCTAAGTCAACTTGGGGTTGATGATCTGTGGAAGACTGAATTTGAGTTTGGTTACTCTGTTTTCTGCCCTACATTGGATGTTACCGTGAGTTATTGGTGGCTAATTTCAATCATGTGTGGAGTAGTTTTCGATTACTAGCAAAAATAAATTGTGTAGTTTCAATTATTACTCTGTTCTTTATTCCCTGCCGTGGCATTTGGAATGGGTGGGTTTGATCAGAGTCATCGATAGAGATTTTCGTTTACCATGAGCACTAATTTTTTTGGGTGTTGTAATATTCTGTGTTAAAAACCTAGAATTTGTAGTGAAGTGTTAGTGGTGGTGTTTCAGTTTAAGGAGAACAGTTCAAATTTATATACTTTATTGAAGCGAGATTTATGCGTAAGCATTACAGTTTTGGTAACTACAGATTCAGGCTATAATAGGTGTTGTGTATTGTGCGTTCACTGAGCAGTTAATTTATAGTGTAATTGCTGTGCTAATTTTAGTACTATAATGATATATATAACGTGATTTAGCTGTGGTGTAAATGGTGATATGATTAGTATGACCTTATTGGCTAAATTAGGGTTAGCTCCTCTGATTATTTCTATCGGTTAATTAGCTATTTAATGATGTTATAAATAGCTAAAGTATGTCCTTGGTACAGGACCTTGACCTTGGACTCATGTCATCGATCGTGGACGGTTCTCGTTTACGGACTTCTACAATTAAAAGGCGGGTATTTCTCCTTTGTACTCGAGTAGTTTTCTTTACCTTAAAAGCATGGTTATATTATGTCTGATAGGTTGCTTGACCTTGTTCTTTGTCGTTATTTAAAACATCGCCGTTGAGACTTATTCTTCGTTGATCTTCGAGTGTTCCCAAATTCGTATCTGTACAGTCCTCGGTTGATTTTCTGTTATATAAAGTACCGCTTGTACGCGAGTACCTAGAAGTCCATTAAACATATATAGGTTTATTTGGCATTAGAAATACCCTACCTAGTAGTGTAGGTGCATAATCGTTGGTTTTCGATTTCCGGTTGGTTGTACTGATGCATCGTATACTCGTTGGATTTTATAGCATCGTTGTTTCTCCGGTTGTTCGTGCATCGTATAGCATGCACCATACTTGCACGTTGCATACTAACGACTGTTGGCTTACATTTGGTTAAGCCGTCATTAGTCATATTGTTGCTCGATTCACTCAATTACTTGTTGTCGTGGTAGTTATTAGAGTGCGAGCATCTGTCCTGTTATGCCAAACAGTGACATCCTCACCGTTGTTTTTAGAGGGATGAGTTGTTGGTGGCTTACTCTCACTGTTGTTTTTTGAGGGATATTGTAGTTGTAGTAGCTCCCTCGATGTACCGGGGTTTGGAGTGTAGGCTCCTCAGCATCCTGTCCACTCAACCACGCCTTATGTGGTATTTGTTGTTGGAGTGCGTACAGTTGTCACAACCCTACCCACTCGGTCACACAGATGGGATGTGTTGACGGCTTGACTGGCATCAGGGGTGACACATGTTATTGCATCATGTGCATACGTATTTCGTTTATGCATTTTTCCTGTGATTGTTGCATTTATATGAGCTATGGTTGTTGCACTTGATTGACATGCATGTATATCTTGGTTTTACTATTGTTGTATTGTTTTATACATGCTTAGTACTTATCCGGATTTTATGCTGTCGTTTTACTATATGGTATGCATGTTTAGGTGAATCTATATTTCTTATGGACTGTACTCTTTTGATTCTCCACTAGTTGTCCTTTATTATGTCATGCTTATTTGTCTACTCATATACCCGCAGAGTCCGCCCGGACTCACCACCCCTGCTTTCCTTTTTGTTGTTTCAGATAGCAGGTAGAAGTATTTCTTGGAGCCAGGAGAGGATCTAGTTGCCAGTCTCTAGTGTCGAGTTGAGTTAGTCTTCCATATTTGGTTTAGTTATTTGTTTCAGTACTTGGAGTTGCATTTTATTCGTTATTCGGTTTTGTTGTTATCAGAGACTTTTGTGTTCTCTTTGGATTGTAGTTCTTTTCTGTTTAAGGTGGCTGAGCCACCCGTTATCTTTTGAGTTAATATAGACTGCGTGGTTGTGATTTCTATATATTCCTGTGATGCCAGCCGCTTGTGGCTGAGCTATATTGAGGAGATATGATGTATAAATTGTCCCATATTGTCCGCCGTTCAGGGGAGTTGTCCGATTTTGAGCAAGCATGTGCCTCTGGGGGCGTGACAGTTGGTGTTGGTTTTGATGTGCTAGCTGGGTGATGAGCTAGCAATATTTTAATAGTACATTGCAAGGATATATAAAGGATGTGAACATTGTATTGAAATTTACAAGACATCATACATCCAAATATTTCCCAACGGGCAAGGTTTAGACAAATTAGCCTCCGGTTAAGAGTGTTTCTGAAAGAAATATTAACCGCCAACTGAAATCCCGAAAACCAGATTGGTTTACAAGAGGTAAGTGCTTACTTGCAAAGAAAAATTATGTCTGATCATTCACAAATTTAGAATTTTGTTCAGGTGGATTATGCTCTAAAGTTTCCAATTTGGACCAATGTGAAACGTTTAGAGCATAAAAGTACAATTGAGAACTTCACTTTGACAACTTACATGTTCTCAAAACATCGTACAAGTAAGATTTGAATATGAATGAAAGGCAATAATGATATCTTCAGCTTTCTGCATTATGTTACTTTTTTTTTCTGAACCTGTAAATATGTGTCATTGTTCGAAGAAATGCTCTCTTTTCTGAGAGTGAATAAGAAATAAATTGAAATACATAATTTTTAATTTATCTGTTGAGTAGCCCGAGTTATCTTTTATACAGACTGCAGTCTCCCAAGCAGAATCTCTCGACCAAGTCTTCCGAGCAGTATCTCCCGAACTCCCGACCACGGGTACAAGGAAGCACTCGTTGCTCGCGGTGAACTGAGGAAGTACCTGAACGCTATTAAGGGAGGTCGGGAAGGAGGTGGAAGATAATTTCTTCTTTGTGTGTCTTTTGCTCTCGGTCACAGGTCGTGCACGCACACGAGTTCACTTGGTTCAGTACAAATCCAGGTCCTGGATTTGCATCCCCTGTGCACCCACGCATGAGAGAGAGTCTCTCCACTTACATTTGTTCACAAATAACATGCTTGTGAAACAATATAAACCAATAATCATACCTTAAAACTCCTAATGTGGGACTAAAGTCCCACTCACAATGGAGTCTCTTTATTCTCCACCTCCCTTTCCATTTACTAGAAATTCCTAATGTGGGACTAATGTCCCAATCATCAAGAAACTTTTTTCCTCCACACCTCCCTTTCTATTCACCTGATATCCAACAGTCATAACATAAAGGATAGTGATCTAGTGGAATTGGCATTGGGTTCCTTCGAAACTTCTCATCGTATATATCAGGAAGAACTCCAAATGTTCGACAAGAATTTTTACTGTTCTATTGTGTGCATGACTAGATAGTTTAATCCTCCAAACTTTTTGCTATTTTTATGCTGCTGCAACATTGTTCTCTCCTCAATGTTGGATGCTCGCATATCATATGCCAAAAGCAGTGTCTTTGCCACTGTGTTCGATGACTTCTTTGATATTGGGGGATCCATAGAGGAGCTTTACGATCTTATTTCATTGGTGGAGAAGTTTGTGCTGTTTCTTGTTATTTGATCTTGCATTATATTATTCTCTAAAATTAAGGTTCACAAGAAAAATCTCCTTTTGCTATTGATAATAGGTGGGATGCAAATTGAGACAAGAAGCACTAGTAGAAAAATGCTTATTAACCACGGATGTTCATCATTGTTGTAGGCTAAAAATATTATTGTTAAAGGCCATGTTGTTAAAAGGGGTATTCAACATCAACAGTTACAAACCGTTGTCGTTTATAGTCAATAACAACAGTGTAGCAATGAGTTTTCACCGTTGTCTTTTAATGTGATCGACAACAGGTTAACAATAGTATTAAACCGTTGTTTGTGTGTGATTTAAACAATAGTTTGAAAACAAATAAAAATCATTATCTTTTGGTTGAGGCAGCCAACAATTTACAATAAATACCATTTAAAAATTAAATTAGTTAAATAATTAAACAATATTGAGCAAACACACTTCAAACTATCATATATACATCAAATATCATCAAATTATACATCATACTGCGCAAATATCATACATCAAGATATCCCCAGTATTAGTCCAAACTGAGATAACATCATCAAAATATCATATACATCAAGAACTATGTCCAAACATCATCAAAATTAGTCCAAACATCATCAAAATATCCTCAGTAGCTTCATAATTTTCTATCCATCAAAACATCATCCAAGTGCAGTCAACCAGATGAAGACAGTCGCACCCCTTAGCTTTGCACCAGATGTTGATTGCTTCCCTTGGATATGAATTGTCAAAACAAATAGAAATATAAAATGAGCATTCACAACTAAAAATATTAGCCCTTATACTCCTACAAAGCAACAAGGATGCTGCAAAGCAACAAGCAACCGGTTAAACATTTTGATCTTTGAGTATTTCTGCTGATTCTTACTAAGAAATCAAAGGAACGAAAAAACAACAAACCACTAGTAAGTCTAGTGCAAGAGGAAAAATCATAAAATGTTTTAACTGAAGAAACATTAAAATGGAAATAAGAAAGAACCAAAAAAATGAGTAAATGAAGCCAGATATCAAGCACATCAGACGTAGTATCATCACTTTGCAAAGCTTCCAAAGAGATTGCAGCTTGGGCTGGAGTAGCAAAATCAACAAAGCATAGAATAAGTGGCTCTCCATCTGCAACAAAGAAATCAAAGGAACGAAAAAACAACAGACCACTAGTAAGTCTACTGCAAGAGGAAAAATCATAAAATATTTTAACTGAAGAAACATTAAGATGAATCACTAATGGAAATATGGTTGATTCATGAACACAATCCCCAGTGCATTACTTCGAAGTTTAGGTTCAATAGGATCTGAGTGAAGTAATTGGAAATTACAGAAATTTTGCTTGTATAACTACTTGTTTCACTTCCTCCAGAAGACTTGATTGTAGAGAGAACAAATTCAAGTACCTTAGATGCTAATTCCTAAACCATCTGCTGCAGATTTAAGAGTTTATTTGAATGCTCACTGAGCTTTAGTTCCAGTTCAAATATATCAGGTCTGAAAAAGAGGCATTTCTTATCATTACTAGAACTCATAAAATTTGTCACACTTGTGACTAAAACCTTTTTTTCCCACACAGATTTCTAGCAAAAAAGAACAAATAATTTAAGTATAAGAAGACAAGCTACAAATAGTTGATACCAATAAATCCAATTACCCAACTTCAGTATGTAAAATGCATCAACATGAAGGAACTAGGGGATTTACCTTAACAGTATAAGAAGCACAACCCAGAACAAACTTTACTTCTCAGCATGCCTATGCTTAGGCTTGCGATGTGGTCGAGTTACATGAGAACTTTTTGTTGTGTTTTGTTGTCTTGTTAGAGCTGATTATGAAAAAAAAAGAATATATAAGATAACAAAATTGTTGTCATTTAAACTATGTGATAGATGGATGTAATGGACTGGATAAGGAAGAATGTAAAAGAATCAAATTGACCCCAAAATATACAACAAAAGTTTATATACCAGGAAAACAGGTAATGCCAAAAGAGTAGAGGCCTGTACATCCAAATCATTGTTACATTGCTGCCAACAAATTCTTTTGATTGCAAGAAATTCAAGTATAAGTGGAAATCGGGGATGAAAAGGATGTACCATGAACCACACCAGCTCTTTGGTAGCAAGAATTTTTGTTAATTCATATTTCTTAAAGTGTTCCTGAATGCCAATTTGGACCTATAACAGGATTGAGTAAATCATTTGGGCAGTGAAACAAAATAAAAAAGAAGTGTACATATCTGCTTAAATAAACCCATTGTTGTAAATTAAAGATAAATAGGAAACCATAAGCAGCATGTGAGAGCAAAACAGATGACCCAAATATCTTTGAAGGTTCTATTGCTAGATTATTCAAGAAAGACGCCAAGATGTACAAATGCATTAACCATTCAAAAGTAGAACATCTAGGAACACAGATATAGTTACTTACACTTACTAATATTGAGGAGCTTGGGAGGGTGAAAACCGACATGGTGTCAGATCTTATCTATATCCAAATCTCTGTTGTATCTACCTCTTGTGAACTACAGAGCCCATACAAACCAAAACTTGGAGGAAATTGGGATGGTGTCAGAACTTGGAGGAAATTGGGCAGAACTTGGAGGAAATTGGGATGGTGTCAGATCTTTTACTTGACACAGTTTGCACATAAGGTTCAATGCTTAACACAAGAAACACCCATCGCTCTTTAATGACTGGAACCCATTTCTTTAGAAATTCAAGGAAACGAAATAATTTAGAAACATAATAAATCCTCCCTAAAATATCAACATCTTAAAAGAAAGTTGGTAAAGTAGTAAACTGATAACTAATCTGAACCAAAGCCAAATGCTAAATAAACCAAATTTATATAATTTGCAATCAAGCAACACTGAAATATATGAATAATTAACATAATTCAGATACTTAAAATAGTCATTCGTTAGCCACTTACAGATTTGGCAGATTCAAAATGTGGTTCAATATATTTTTGTGCTTGAATCGATTTCTCTAATACCTTGAGAAAAGTTTCCACAAATTGATAAGTACAATGCAAGATTAAACTAAAATAGTAAGATAATAAGTGTGATGCATTCATGGTGATCAAGCAAGAACTGAAACAAATTCAATAAAGAAAAAATATAGTACAGGTGAAAAACTAGCACCTTTTGAAGTAAGACATCTAGTACTGGTTGCCCATGCTCCTTCTAGTGAGTTGTTACAAGTTCCTATAGGGCACATATCAAAGACATATTGGAGTCTCTTAACATGTATATGACATCTCTCAAACACTCCATCTAAATTTCTAAGACAATCACCTTATAGTAACTGGCATGAGTAGCAGCCAGAATGTTAAAAAGAAGTTACAAATGTTAAAGAATTGGATGCCAAATCCATGCCTTATGTGAGACATGGCAGTATACTACAGAATGCATACTTGCACAAACAGTACATAAATGATATGCCACAAACCCAACAACAACAAATATATGTTTAGTTTTTGACACAATAACCCAAATTAAATTTCATCTGAATAGACTAATATACATAGTCAAAGCTGACCATTTTTTCATTCAAGTGGATTATCAAGCGAAGGCAAATTGGAGAGACAAAAAAGTAAACATTACAGGATAATATTAAAGAAAGAAAGACGAGAACATGTGCAAATTGCAAATTGAGAAGGTTATTGATTGAACTCATCATGTAGCCAGACAAGTGTTACAAGTACAATGAAAGGAAGTAGTAGCATTAAGACATGGCCAGCCTTAATGGATACAAAGCAAACATCCATGCACCATTCCTTTCGAATCCTCAAAACTCATCCATAATAACTTCTATTGTCCATTAAAAATAGCAGATTAGCAATGCAAAAGGAACACTTGATTAGTTAAGACCAAACTATTTCTGTCTGATATCAAGACATTTATACCAAAAATATAAAGAAACATATTTTTGAGAACTTGGGGATCCAGGAGCTGATCATGTACAAAACCAAATTTTGGTAGAATATGAGCAATGGTGAATAATAGGCTACTACTAGCACAACAAAGAATAGTGTTTTCTAGATTTGGACCAAACTGGCTTGTGCCACCTCAATCAAGAGTTGATTGATAGTTTGTCCAAAAAATAGTGTAATTTTAAGTTTTTTAACATATGAATCATTTAAAAAGTAATAATATATATAAATATCAAAGTTAATAACTATAAATAATGTCATAAATATATAATTTTAAAAAATATTTAAATAGCAAATAAAATAATGTGATCACGTTGAATCTTTGAAAAATTTTAAAACTATTCACAAAACTTTATATCGAATTTAGCACATGATCTTTTAAGCTCATTTTATTTTACTTTCATATCAAGCTAAATAGCAAATTGTTATGCTTTCTAAATCATGTGTAAGAACTCTTCCTATTATGAATCATACAGGAAAGGGAGCCAAGAATGAGAAGAAATCAAAGAATGGAATGCGATTCGAATCTTAAATGGGACCAATATCTTGAACAATCAAATCAGTTCAAGAACATTACGATTCTGTAGCAGGAAGTTAAAACAGCAAAAAAACTAAAGTAGCAAAGGGAAGTGCATTTAGTGAAGCTTCCAAATACTATCAGAAAGTTGAGACATCAAGCAAGATGAAACAGTAATCGGAACTGCATCTCGAAAAAAAGTCTAGCTGAAAATTAGAAGGTGCGAGCGATCGATTGACTTCGGAAAACAAAATCATAAATTTTAAGTTGCTAAAGTAGTAATCATTCTCCAACCATTCGGATTTAGGGAAAGCGAACTCACAGCTAGAAGGATGCACCACCACCAGGGCGCGACGGGAAGGCGGGTGGCGCAGGGGCATCCGCCTGCTTCTCGATGCCGGGGAGGTCCGGCATGCCGAGCGACGCGAGCATGTCGAGGGTCTCCTTGTCGACCTCGATGTGGTCGACCTTGATGGCGGACTCGTCTGGGACGAAATCCATGCAGCGCTTGCGCTCCTCCTCCTGGAGCTTGAGGGAGATGCCGCGGACGGGGCCGCGCTGGATCCGGCGCATCAGGTGGGTGTTGAACCCGGCAATCTTGTTGCGGAGCCGCTTGGAGGGGATGATGGCCACCTCCTCCAGGATCTTCTTGTTGGTGTGGAAGTCGAGGGTCATCCTCGAGTAGTAGCGCTCGATGACTTGTCGGGACGACTTCTTCACCGTCTTAGTCCGGACGTGGCCCATCTCGCCGACAGCGCTTCTGCTCCTCCAGCGAGGAGGAATTGGGGAAACCAAGCAGGGTGAGGAAGCCCTCGAGTCGACGGAGCGCGACGTCCAAATCCTTCTCTCCGGATCCGTCCTCTACTTGCACAAGTGGTGCCTCGTCGACTAGTTCGCGCGAGGAGAAATTTGAGGGGTCTTGTTTGTGTGCGGCGAAGAGGAGGAGGAAGAAGAAGAGGGAGAAGAAGCTAAGGAAAAGATGGCAAGAAAGTTTGAGGTGTCTTAGGGTTCGGCGTTGTCGCTCGCTGCGACGAATGAAGAGAATGAATTAAATGCGGGCGTTTTCGTTTTCGCGCTCGCTCGCTGTTGTGTATTACCACATAAGCAACATAGATAGACAACGGTTATTTAAAACCCGTTGTCGTAACCAACCAAATAGACATCAGTTTTTAGAAAATCGTTGTCTTTGACATATATAAGACAACGGTTTTTTAACAACCATTATCTTTTTCCGCAAAAATTTTTTCAACATCAATGATTTTTGAAAAAATCGTTGTTAAATAAAAAAAGACAATGATTTTTTTACAAACCGTTGTCTATTGGATGTTGTTGAATCCAAAATTTCTTGTAGTGAAAACGCATTCTGAGCAAGTTAAGATCAGTTTTTCTGCTCTGTTCGGCACAGTCAATGAGCTTGGCACCGAGGCATCTGCATTGCAGAAGCGAGCTATCACCCACCATTTAGTTGAGGCAGTAAGATTTGAAGACTTCAGTTTTTTTTCCCTTTTCTTTACTTTAATTAATATTGTGACAGATGATCTTATTGTTAATGGCTTTGGTCGATGAGTTCCATGATGAAGAAGGCCGAGTGGCAGATAACCAAGGAAATCCCTTCGCTGGATGAGTATATGAATTATTCTCCCAACACTTTCTGAAGGTATCGTCAGAAATCACGATAATTTGTCCGGATTAGTGAGCATATGTGGGCGTCTGCTCAATGACTGCAAAGTTTCCAAGTAAACTAGAGAAACAAAAGCATGAAGTTGGATTGATGCAAGCTTGTCATGATTCATTATCTCCTATACGACTGACTATACATTCCTGTTTCTCGTTCTTCTCATTTTTTTTTTGTTTCCTTTTTTTCTGCAGAGAGAAGGTAAAGAAGGGAAACTGAATGGCGTATCATTACGTACGCGTTCTCCACAGTCGGGGTTTGACGTCCGAAAAAGAAGCAAAACAGTATGTTACGAGATTACGACGAAAAACGACAACAAAATAATAGAAACATATGAGAATTCTATTATTAATGCGACATTGCTTCCAAGGATGTTATAATCTGGTGTGATATAATGAGTTGTTCTATTATTAATATATCATTTAGTATATGAAAATTATAGTGGTTTACTAAAAATAGACACATATGAGAATTCGTATATAATGAGCTGTTCTATTATTAATATATCATTTAGTATATGAAAATTATAGTGGTTTATTAAAAATAGACACATGAGAATTCGTAACGATAGACTTGTGGGACAATTATTTATCTTAATATTGTAATACTATCAACGAAATTTATGTCAAATCTTTGAAGATATTAAATACTAATATGTCTAGCTCTGTATCAAATTTAACATTTTGTCTAACTATATGACAAATCAAATTTTCTAGAGCAATACCTATTAGTATAACAAATGATGTGAAAAGAAGAGATTGGAGTTGTTGCCGTTGGCCAAAGAAAAAAATGAGCAGGCAGTTGTTGATGTTGCTTGCTGGGAAAAGGTTGTTGGGATCAAATATCACCTGATGTTGTGGGCTAGGTACATCGTGGTGTAGGACTGGTGTGATCAATAGAGGGAAAGAATTGAATATCGATCGTCATTTTTCTTTTCTCATCATGTGTTTGTTCTTCTTATCAAAGTTAAGTGCAGCAGAATACAGAATAATAACTAAAAGACAAAGAAAGGAAGACACAAATCTACTTGGTTCACAACTCACGGGATCAATACGTCCAAGGTCTAAGTACGAGAGACTCCCGCCCACTATATATTCTCTTTTCCGAAACTTTTTCAGAGGCAGAGACATTGCACAATAAATAAATACAACATAAGCGTAAATTGTAAAACAAACCAAACAAAATGTTACTAGTCGATTTGGAAGTCCTGAGCACAGCGTACCTTTTTTTGGAGTTTCTCTAGTTGCAGAGATTCACAGCGTAGTTTCTTCGAGCACAGAATATAAGAGTCGTAGAAGTATTGATTATCTTGAGCTTTGATCTCGAAGTTCTTTTATAGCGATTTTTCGATCAACTGATAAGGCTTATCGGTATACCGATCCTAGATAAACTTGATTGCCACAATCGAGTTTATTGCAATCTGCGATCTCATCGTTATCAAGTTTATCGATCTACTGATCCTTGGGATCAATCTATCGAACCAAAACCACATCATCGATCAGAGTCTGAACTGGAACCCTGTCAATCCAACCCGATCAGTCTACTGATCATTTAGATCGATCGATCGAAAACCCGAATTGGTCGACCAAACTAGCTTAGGTCAGGGTTAACCCGAGTTAAATCCAGTTCACGCCGGACTTGGTCTGGGTGTGTCTGGTTTGCATCTGCCTTCTTCCCTAGTCTTGATTCCAGCTCTAGGTTCCTTTAAGACAAACATACAAATACAAACAAACAACGTAATCTAATCTTGTAAATCTATGAGACTTATTAGACTTCACTTCAAGACTTTGCCACCTTAGGGTCATTCCTTCAATATTTTTTTTCTTTCTAGCAAAGCCAGTATGTCCACCCTCGTTACGCGCTAGCCACAGCATCAGAGCTAGTAGCCCCCATGATTTATCTCCTTCGTGTTGGCCGTGGGACGGGTTGGCAGGGGCGTTGGGGGCGAGCGAATCACTTTTTGCCACCTCAATATTTTTCTTTACCAAGCATCTGGTCACCTTGGCATTCTTGGACTTACTAGTCACTTGGTAGATTACTCACCATTGTCAACCATCTAGTCACCTTAATCTGCTTAAACTTGCTAGTCACTCAGTAGACTTCTTACCCTTGCTATACATCAGGTTACCTTAACGTGCCTGAACTTGTTAATCACTCGGTGGACTTCTTATTCTTTTTAATCATCCGGTCAATCTTGATCTCACTGTCCAAATATCAGGTCTTGTTTGGATAATCCTTGGTTAAACATGACCAAACAAAAGTATGTTGTCAAACATATGTTGGGGATACAATTAAAGTCCCACATTGATTAGAAATGAAAAAGGTCACGAGTTTAAAAAAATATAAGATATCTCCAGTGGCATGAGACCTTTTGGGAAAAACCCAAGAACAAAACAATGAGGGCTTAGGCCCAAAGTGGATCTCATGTCATTGTGGAGATATCTAAATTGCCTGGGTCTTAACAAGTGGTATCAGAGCTATGGTCCAGACTAAGTGTCATGTGGGGGTCCTTGAACTAAGTTGAGGGGAGGCTCGTGTAAGTATCCCGAGTTGATTTTGATGTTGTCAACTGAGTCAAGTTAGGTCCTGTTGTGTTTGACATCTTGTGTCTAAGTGTGTAGGAACTTAAGATACAAGAAGTCGTGTAGAAGATACGGCGAGCGAGAAGGATGGTACGAGAAGGGGGTTGACGGACTCAGGGCATTCGAGGGATGAAGATCTATGGAAGAGTATATCGATAGAGCGAGAAGGATGCAGGTGGCATCTGAGAAACGAGAAGCAAGGAGGAAGCTTGCTCGAGGAGAAGGCCGGAGTTGAGTTTGGGTGAACTCAACTCTGGATGGTCGGAACATCACCTAACCAAACAAAGGTATGAATGGTCAACTTCTGATGTTGACTATTTCGGGCATCTGGAATGTTTCCTAGCGCTTGGACTCCAAGCGCCTCTATTAAATAGAGGCGCCTAGATACCCAGAGTTACTACTACGTAGACCATTGTGATGCGATAATCCAAATAGAGGTGCTCAGATTCGATTGAGGCACTTGGATTTCACCACGTTAACAAATGGTCACTTTGACCAACGAGTCATAAATAGCCTCATATAGCTAGGAGTAGGTAATAATAACTTGTATTGATTTTCTGATTCTTTTCTGAGCATTCAAAGTTTGTAAGAGGCTACGCCTTCAAGAAGGAGTATTTTAGCGAGCTTTTGACCACCTTGGATTAGCAACATTCTCGGTTGCAAATCAAGTAGCTTCTTGCGTCTCTTGCTCTTTTTTATGTTGTTTATCTTAATTGTTTAATTAATTATTTTTCTTTGTTAAGCAAAACAAGAGAATTGACTAACTTTTATTGCAAAGCTATTCACCTCCCCTCTAGCCAACCGACCCAGACCTACAAGTGATATCAGAGCCCAATCGCTTCAGGAGAACTAGCCGTCACCTAAAGCAACATGACTATAGCCAAACCTAGTATCCACCCACCAAAGATTGAGGGAGAGTTCGTGCCGTGAAAATGCCAAATGAAGTTATTCTTTAAAATAGATTTTGATTTATTATTACTTAATTACTATAAAATTTGGTTTTACAGAACCCAAAAATGACAACAGAAAAGAAAAAAGAAGAGCGCCTTTGGACTAAAAAGGAGCATGCTAACTTTGTAGCCAATGGTAATGAAGAGTTTCATTTGCTGAGTATACTACTGCCACAAGTAGTACACCGGATCGGTGCTTACGACTTCGTAAAAGAACTTTGGGAGAAGTTCCTAGAGCGACACGAAGGAATCTCGGAGGCTAAGCTGGCAAGACGAGATATACTCCGAAACTAACTAATGAATCTCCAAATGAAAGAAGGATAAACGATAGCTCAAAAAGATCAAAGAGTTGATCATCGGACTCATCAACCTCAGAGAAATGGTAACTGACCAAGATTCACTAAGGTATGTCTTGAATGTGTTTCATAAAACACCAAAATCGATGTCTATAATAGACTCCTATAGTATCTTTAAGGATCTCGAGGTAAATAGTTTAGAAAATCTTTTTTCTACATTTGAATTATATGAATCAAAATGTACAGGATAAAGAAAAGAATGAAACCAGGAGTTAGCACTGAAAACCAAGAAGAGTAGATCGGATGCAGATTCTTTAGCTGATAATGATGAAATATCATATATGGTAAGGAAATTAAATAAATTTTTTAAAACTAATAAATTTAATAAGATGCAGACTAAGAAATTTTCTTTGGGAAAAAGAAAAGCACGATGCTACAACTGTGTTGAAAAGGGACACATAAAGGACAACTGCCTAAAACTAAAAAGCAAAGAGAATGACAAAGACAAAGGGTCAAGAAAGTTCAAACATCATAACCTAGCTCAAAGCGACGTGTGAAGAGTCATCATTAGAAGAGTCTGAGCTTGAAGAGTATGTCAGACTAGCACTAATGACGAGTCACTAAAAAGATAGCATCGATGAAGGGAGAGCTTGTAAGTGTTAGATCGATGTCGGTTGCTAGAGGAGGGGGGGAGGGGTGAATAGCAATTTTCGATTTCTTTCTCTATAAAAAGGTTAGCACAATACAAGCAAAACAATAAACAATATGAAAACAATGCTAATACAGAGATTTACTTGGTATCCACCCCTAAAGGTGACTAATCCAAGAATCTTTCGGTGGATCACTCCCCGGATAACCTCCGGCTAGCCCTTGTCGCTGCTTGTGGGTGGAGAAACCTCGCCACAATACCTCGACAATATCTGAGCCCTTAGACTACTATTTGGCCTTTAACCAAAGAAAATCCGTCAGAGATTCTAGCCAAAACGAAGCCCTCTTAAATAGGACTTACCTTCTGTTTGGCCGCCACTAGTTGACTGCTCCTAGAGCAATCGACTGGTTCCACTGAAAATCGACCGTTGCAACCCCAATATTCGAATTTTCAGCCAACACACCAGCCGCTACCAGTCGACTGCTCCCAGGGCAGTCAACTGGTCCAGAGCTGACTATCTTCTGTGAGTTTTATCAGTCGACTGCCCCAAGGACAGTTGGCTGGTCCACTCACACACCTAAGGTTTCCCTTCACGAGTACACTTCTCTCAGCACTCGAACCTTAGGATTTTCCGAGTACAATCACTCAGCACTCGTACCCTCACGACTCAGCTGACTCCTCACCAGCAGCCTCGACTATTGCCTTCGCGCCCTTTTCATCTTTGGCTCCCGTCCCTCGGATGCACGCAAGCCCTCCAACTTGCCTTCATGTCATCCTTCACGTATGTCTCGAAGTCAGCGCCCCTCGGCTCATCGTCCCTGCTATCCATAGACCCTCAGGTGTGCACACAATCCTCCAGCTTGTCTCCATGCCACCCTTCACCGTACCGAAGCCGTCCAGCTGAATCAATATGTGTAACGTGTATATCCTGCACACTCACATACACATATTAGAACACAAGGGTAAACCTAACTTAAACCCTTTGCCCAAACATTAAAACACATGGTCACTCCGAACCACAGATTGTCTCAACAATCTCCCCTTTTTTGATGTTTGGCAATACGTTTAAGTTAGGGAAAATAAATAGTAATAAGTAGCAAAACAATGCTAAACAAACAACTGAACTTACGTTGCCAAGACTCTATCTTGGACTTACACCGCCAATGCATATGCAATGCATACATGGATCCTATCCCAAGGCATCCCACACCTAACCCTCCAAGTTAGGATTTTTTCACCAAAACGGGTTTTTTAAAGCTTCTCCAAAGTTCCCTCTATATTGGTCTTACAAAGGCTTTTTAAGAACCTCTCCAAGGTTCTCCTTATGCCAAGAATGGAGCAACAATGCTCCCCCTTCAACTAGGCTCCCCCTAGACCTAGGGTTTCTTGCAAAGGTGTGTTTGGTTTCCCAAATTAAACCCAACACTTCTCCCCCTTTGCCTAACATCAAAAAGACCCCAACAATATCCCAATCATTGGGTCTTTTAATCACTAACGATCATAAACACTGTGTACTAGCTCCCCATACACTTGTTTTACATCATTTGGACTACTTCCCAGCTGTTGATACAAAACTCAACCCTGACCAGTCGACTGCCCCCCAGGGCAGTCTACTGATACTCTGAAAAATAAAATTTCAGCTTTTCTGCCCATATTCAGAAATGCGCTAGAAATTTCACAAATCTCCAAAAATTTCCAAATATTATGGAGAGGTTTGTGGTACCCATACCTACTTGGAAAAAATACATTCCAAAATATATCTATCATCATTCCCAAGTTTGACACAAAACCCAAACTAGCTAAAAACTTCAATCAAATCTTGACCTAAAGTCCTAGTTTTGGTCTCCTCTTGATGTCTCTGCCCAGGTATTCCCACAATGCATCCCTAGCATTGATTTACATGGCATTTAATCATCAAAAACCAACTTTCATGTTATATGACCTCAATGTCATATTTCCATGCATGAAACATAAATCTAACGTGCCAAATCCCAAGAATTGAGACTCAAGTCCATCTTCAATTCTTTTGGCACACTTCATGGTCCATCTAGACCTCTAGGAGCACCTCTCCCAAGGTCCATTCACCATATATCCCAAAGGCTCCTAGAGCTCCCCCTTGAGGTCTTAGCCCTAGCCACCTCCCTAGGTTACTCAACCACCACTAGGCCACACCGGTGTACCTCCGGTGATTCTTGGCCTACAAACCTAACCTTCTTAACCTTAGACACCTTGTCTTTGGTTAAGTCCTTCTTTTTCCCTTTAAATGACACCCCCTTGCCATTTTTGGACTCCCCCTTCTTGCCATAATCATATGCTACCCTAGCATATCTCTTTCCCTTGGCATGGGAGACTTTAGATTGGTATCCTAGACCCGATTTATCTTTGTTGGGTTTTAGACCACCCAACATCATATCCAAACCCTTAGATCCAATCGTGAATCTCTCTAGAGTTTTCTCTAACCTATCAAGCTTTTCCCTTGAAGCTTGATTTTCCCTTTCTAGATTTCTAACCTTAGAGTCCATATGCCCACTTTGGACATTCCTAGACCTACCCATTTTCTTAGGCATGTGCCTCCCCTTCTTGGGGTTAATGTCTTGATCCTTAGGTCCTAAGGTCTTAGGTCTATCATGATGCATGACCTTTCTAGGGTTTTGGTCTACCTTGTTAACCCTACTCCTATCGTGATATTTAAATCCATGATTATTCCTATCAAGCATGTAACAATTTGAAATTGGATTTAACTTTAAACAAGGAATTACCTTTCCTTTTACCTTTGTAGCTCCCCCTTGTTGTGAGCTTCTCTTCTTCTCTCCTTTTCCCCATCTTCTCAAGTGCTCCATCTTCTTGAGCTCTCCTTTTCTAGGACACTTGGTATGATAGTACCCTAGCTCTCCACATGTAAAGCATCTAATATGCTTTCTTCTCTTTTGGGCTTCCTCATTCCTACAACCCATGTTAAAATCTAAATGAAATCAATTGGGTTTAGGATTTACCTCCTTTTTATCTAATGGATACTTGCCCTTGTAGTGTCCCTTCTTGTTGCATCCAAAGTAAATTATAGGATCTTTTGTCCTTGCTTTAGTGGAGGTAGGAGCTTCTTCTTGCTCCGGTATTGATGAGGGTCTCTCCTCCCCTCAATCCTTAATGTGGAGGCTTTTTCAATTTCCTCCTCACTTGAAGATGTGGACCCTTCTTCCTTGTCTCCCTCTTCGGATGTTGGTACATCCGAGGGACGCAGAGTTCTGTAAAAGAATATGCCGGTGGAGCGAGAAGGATGCGTACGACGTCTGAGGGACGAGAAGCCAGGGGGAAGCACGCTCGAGGAGAAGGTCGGAGGAGGGTTCGGGTGAGCCCAACTCTGGAAGGTCCGAAATCACCTAAGAAGACCTGTTGAAGACTGGTCAGCAAGGGTTGACCTAAGTCACTCAGGCACCCTTATGCTTTAGGGCTCCCGAGTTCTCGGGTGCCCGTATGCTTTAGGGCACTCAAGAATGAGAGCGCCCCTATGCACTTGGATGCCCTTATTCCCGGGCACCCAGTGCATATAGGCGCCCAAGAAATGATTTGTATCCAAAGTTAGTCGTTTGCGAACGTTGTGAAGTGGATAACTCATATGCCACATGTCAAGCGCCTCTAAGCTCTCGGGCGCCCAAGTAGGGACACGTCAGCATTCGGATAGACTTGACCGGGGATATAAATAGACCCCTAGAGTTCAGTTCCAAACAACAATCTACTATACATGAATTTCCTTGCTTAGTTTACATTTTCTCTCTGAGATTTTCATTGTGCAAGAGGCATCTCTGCCCTCAAGAAGTTTATCTGGAGTTTGCGCTATATTTTCCTTGAATTAGCAACCAACCAGGTTGCAACCAAGTAATTCGTCTGCGCCTCTTTGCTTTTTCTATGTTATTTCATTTTTATGTTATCGATTTGCATATGAACTAACTTTCATCTTTGTTAGAAAGAACAAAAGATTAAGTTTTATTTTTAGGGGTAATTCACCTCCTCTTGCTGACCCCACGATCACTGACAAATGGTATCAGAGCGAGGATACTCCAGAAGGACTAACCGCCATATGAAGCAACTTACAAAATGGTCAGATTGGTAATCTACCCGCCAAAGTTCGAGGGAGAGTTTGCTAGTTGGAAGTGAAAAATGCAAGTATTTTTTAAAATTAATTTTGAATTACTTTTAATAATGAAAAATGATCATATAGCTTTTAAAGACACCGACGACAAAGATAAAGATGAAAGCTTGTGGGCAAAGAAGAAACAAGCGAATTTTTTGGCAAACGAGAAAGTAGAGTTCTATTTGCTGACCGTACTACCTACGTAAGAAGTCAACCAAATTGGGAACTACCGATTGGCAAAAGAACTTTGGGAAAAGTTCCTGAAACTTCACGAAGGTACCTCCGAAACTAAACTAACAAAAAGAGACATACTTCAGAATCAACTTAGCAATCTCCGAATGGAAGAAGGAGAGTTAGTAGCCCAATTACATGCAAAACTTAAGGAGCTAATCGCTGGACTCAACAACCTCAGAAAGTCGGTAAGTAATCGCGACACACAAAGGTATGCATTAAACGCTTTCCCGAGGACCCTGAATTGGACTTCCATAATAGACACTTACTACATCTCCAAGGATCTTGAGGTAACTACCTTAGAGCAACTATTTTCGACTTTAGAACTTGACGAATCTCGATGTGCAGGAAAAAGTGAAATGGACAATATCACCCTAAGCATGAGAAAAATCCAACACAAGGAGGAATCTTCAAAAGATGAAGAAGATACAACATACATGGTAAGGAAATTGTCTAAGTATTTCTAAGCTAAAAGGTTTAATAAAGTACAGGGTAAGAAGCAAAGGAAGATCCGTTGCTATAGTTGTGTGGAAGAAGTGTTAGATCGATGCGGCTTGCTAGAGCGGGGGGGGGGGGGGGGGTGAATACCAATTTTCTCGTTTTCTTCTTCCTACAACCGTCAGTACCCAAGCGGAATAAACTAAAATTAAACTAAACAAAGAAGAACTCAACGATATACGTGGTTCAGAGATAAAACTCCTACTTCACGGCTGCCCGTAAGGTGGGCGATCCCTAATCCGTCGGTGGATGATTCTTCGGAGCACCTTCGGCTAGATCGCGTAGCTCATTGTGGGTGGAGAAACCTCTCCACAACTCTAGGACACTATCTGATCACCACAGGCTACTAACTCACTCTAACTAAGCAAGTTTCACTAAGAAACAAAAGCATGAAATGAGCTCTTTTAAATAGAGCCCGAGTCTAAACTAGCCGCTACCAGTCGACTGCCCCTAGGGCAGTCGACTGGTCCCACTCAGATTCGACCGTTACAGCCAACATTTGAATCAGCCAGCCCTTACCAGTCGACTGCTCCCAGAGCAGTCGAATGGTCCTTTACTAAGCCTAGGGTTATACTCCCCGAGTACATTTCTCTCCGCACTTGAACCCTCCCGGCTTAGTCTCTGAGTACAAACACTCACACTCGAACCCTCACGACCTGGTCGACTCTTCAATCCGCAGTCTCGATCTATTGCCTTCACGCCCTCTTCGTCTTCGGCTCCCGTCCCTCGGATGCGCACACAAGCCTCCAGCTTACCTCCATGCCATCCTTCACGCATGCCTCGAAGTCCGCGTCCCTCGGCTCATCGTCTCTGCCCATGATCTCTCGGGTGCGCACACAAGCCTCCAGCTTGCCTCTATGCCACCCTTCACCTGAAGACATCAACCAAGTCCATGTGTACCTACAAACCTACACACTCACATACACATGTTAGTCTAACAACAAATCCTAACTTAACCATATTGACCATACACATCAAAACCCATGATCCTCCAGATCATATTAGGGTCGATTGCCCCAACAATCTCCACCTTTTTGATGTGTGGTAATATGTTAAGTTAGGTAAACACAATCAACAATAGCAATAGCAATTGAAAATTAAAACATAACAAACAAGAGGCAACCTCCCCTTTAACCTATGCTTTCTCCCAACTTTCAATTCTCATTGTCAACACCAAGTTAAGTTCTACCCAACTTAACACTATAACGCCAAGTTAAGTTCTACCAACTTAACACCATAAATTTCCCATATCAAGTTAAACCTAACTTAACACACAAGTTCTCCCCCTTTGACACCATCAAAAAGATTACCTCAAGCAATCCTACCCCTAGTGTCAAAAAGAACTCACCAGATTTCTGAAAAACCCCTCAAAAATCTCATATACAGCCTTACCAGTCGACTACCCCTGGGGCAGTCGACTAGTCCCTGATTTCCCTCTGTTTATGCAACCCATAGAGACATCAGTCAACTGCCCCCCAGGGCAGTTGACTGATACTGTAAATTATGAATTTTCAGCCCAAATTCAGAAACCTCTAGAAAATTCTAGAAAATTCGGGAAAATGTAAAATTTTGCAAGCACATTTGTTAGGATATACTCTATCCTAGAAAAAATATAGTTTCATGAAAAATATCAAATGTGCTTGACTTTTGGTACAAACTCAAAATTCCTCAAAATTTGGCATTTTGTATCAACTTTCAATTCCATTCATGAATCCTTATGTTTGCCAAAACCATCCATCTTAATTTTACACATAGAATGGTCCTCAATTCTTCCCTTTTTCATAAGTATTCTTAATATGATAAAAACCTCCCCCTATTTATCTCTTAACCCTAGAGACATATATAAAAAAAATCTCTCTTATGCCCTTATTTATAAAAATCTTATCATTCAAAATTAACCAATGAATCTTAAGCAATATAACCAATATGAAGTCATGTCATGAATTTTCATAAGATAGCATGAAGGCATAAGCAAAGATTTTAATTCAAGGTCATATCTTATCATTTAATAGCACTTCATAAACTTCAAAGAATATTCAAGTCACAATCATAAGAATTGCATGAATGAACATGAAAGCACAATCAAAGATTTTAAGTTAAAGTCGTATCTTGTAATCTAATAGCAATCCATGAATTTCAACCAATATAATCAAACTCAAATCATGACATAAAAACTCATAGAATAGCATGAAAGTAGAAGCAAATAGTTCATACATCCCTGAAAAATAAATATAACAGTGTCACAAGGGCTAAAGCCCTGAAGTATTAAAATATTACAATTCAAAATGAACCAGTGTTTGAGAGATAAATACAACTCCAAGCAGAATACTCTCAACACTAAACTACCACATCAAGTCAACACTACTGCATCTCGTCACCTGGAGGTGGAGGAGGACCCTGATATGCCAGATGCCACTGCTGCATCATCTCATACATCTCCTACTGCTGCAACCGTATCTCCTGCTGCTGCGTCTGCATGTCCATCTGGCGCTGCTGAAAGCCGTGGAAGTCCTCCCGTAGGCTGTGAACGTCAGACTGGAGCTGGGAGAACTCCTCTCGTGTAACTCCATCAGCAGACTCCTCATCTGAACTGGAGGGCTTAGGACGCTGCCTCCACACTATCTCCCCTTGTCTGCACTCTATCCCTGCCAAAGACAATTGGCGTGTGCCAATCTGATCATAGTCCTTTGACAGGTGACGGACCTGACTGTTAGATGTGCATATACCTCTAGACTGGAAAAACTCGGTCAGGACATGACAGAATGGTATATATATCTTCCCATTGACACTCTAGGAAAAATGACAAATAGATGTAAACACATGCAAGGTGACATCTATGTCTAGCCTCCTCTCTAATGCATACATCATCACTAAGTGCGGTAGTCTAATCCTTGCCCGCCCCTTGGTGACAATGGGTAGCATACATTCTATGGCAATCTTGTACAAAACATGACTAAATGGACTCATATTTTTGGCATCAAAAATGCGTTCTGAAATATTACGATGTCGTCCAAAGTAGTGCATATGGATCTGATCAATGGTGACATCATGAAAAGAAAGAGACTCATCAACCTTAGGAAAATATGTAACTACATTATTTGACGCACATCCCAAAAATCTAGCTAAAACAACGGGCGAGAAAGGAATGAGGACTCCGGCTACCATGGACTCATAAAGGCTATTATTAGGATCAATGCATGTAAGATTCGCGTAGAATTCTTTACATAGATCTAGGTTAATATCATGTTGATAGTACACTAATTGGTCTAACCCAAAATGCGTAACCATCTCGGCAATCTGGGGAGTCTTTTCTTGAAAATATGACTTATTTAGATATTGACAATTCATTAATATGAATTCGTTTTCGTCGAATCTTTTCCGGCATTCCACAGATCGGAACCGAGACTCCCTATATTCTACCCGACCTTGTCAGGATGACCCCTCACCCTTTTGCCTCTTAGAAGTCAACCTAAAACATGACATACACATGCAAGTACCCATACCATCCCATAATAAGATAGAATAAGAAGAAAACAAGTAAAATAGGTCAAGTTAGTTCCAAATCATGATTTAAATGGGAAAGATTAAACTTTACAAAGTGTTACCTTTTTCCCACTTGCTTCATGGTGAAAATGAGTGAAGATCGGCTTGAAGAAGAAAGCTCAACTAACCCTAGTAGTAGATCCGAGGTAGGAGAAGGCTAGGGAAGAGTTTCTAAGGCTTGGGAGGACCTTGGAACAGGAGAGGAGGTCGGGGAGAGGAGGTATTCGCAGGGGGTAGCACGCAAAACCCTAGGTTTTGGCCACCCCGCGCGGTCTGATCCTACTTAAAACCCGCGGACTAGGGGCAGTCGACTGGTAAAACAAACAGAATATTTTTCAGGCGAGATCAGTCGACTGCCCCTGGGCAGTCTACTGGAAAAACAAACAGAAAGTTTCTTAGGTGGGATCAGTTGACTGGTTCTTTACCAGTCGACTGATACCTGAATTTCAGTATCTTAGTCCCAAATTCAGAAATGCCTAATTAATTCCACAAATCTTCAAAAAAATCTGAAATTTAGTGGAGAGATTTGTAGAACCTATGTCTACTTGGAAAAAATATGTTTTCATTCAAAACTGCTCTGGATCACAAGATTAGCACGAAATTTCATTCTTCCTAAATTGTATCATTGAAACCTTAAAAGTCCTAATTTTAGCCTCTCCTTGATGTATCTTCTCATACCTGATCATAACTCATTTCTATTACTTAATTATGTGGCATTTACACATTAAACCCTAATTTTTATCAAATATACTCCATTTTCATCTTTTTCTCCATAAATCTCCTTTTAATGTGCCAATTCCCTAGGATTAAGACTCATCTTAGTCTTCCAAACTCTTTGGCACATTCCATACTCCATCTAGTCTCCTAGGAGAAAACCTCCTGAGATCCATTAACCATGGATCCCATTTTGACCTCTAGAGCTCTCCCTTGAGCTCCTAGCCCTAGCCACTTCCCTAGATGGCTCATTTACAATTGCAAGACCACACCAGTGCTCCTCCGGTGCTTCTTGACCTTCAACTATGACTCTTTTAACTCTATATTCCTTTTTCTTGGTCAAACCTCTCTTTTCTCCTTTAAATGACTTTTCCTTGCCATTTTTGACTTTTCCTTTACCATAATCATAAGGCATCCTAGAATATGATTTTTTTTTTACTATCATTTGATCTTCTAGGGTGATATCCTAGGCCAGACCTTCCATTTCTAAGGTGTTGATCATTTGACCTTATGCTTACTCCCTTGGACCCCTTAATGAGTCTATCTAGGTTTTTTTTTCTAATTTGTCAAGTTTTGCCCTCAAAACTTGATTTTCCTTCTCTAAATTCCTAACCTTAGTATCACCATTCCTATGTTGATCATTTCTAGATCTACCCATCTTTCAAGGCATGTGTCTCCCCTTCTTAGGGTTGATGCCTTGGTCCTTAGGTCTAAAAGTCATAGGTTTATCATGAAACATGGAATCTTTAACATTTTGGCACGCAATAGTGTTTTTATTTCTATCATGATATTTAAAATCAAAAGTACACATAGGCAAGCAATCATTATTAATTCTAGCATTCATAAGAGCATTTGGAGCATAAGTAAAGTTAGGGATTACCTCCCTTACCCTTATAGCTCCCCCTTAATGTGAACTCCTTTTTCTTTCTTCTTTTTCCCATCTTCTTAAGTGATCCATCTTCTTAAGCTCCCCTTTTCTTGGACATTGAGTGTGGTAATGTCCTAGCTCCCCGCAAGTATAGCACCTAATGTGCTTCTTTTCTTTCTTTTCCCTACAACCCACATTAGATTTAAATTGAATTGAGTTGGGTTTAGGGGTTACCACTTTTTTACCTAATGGACACTTGTCCTTGTAGTGCCCCTTCTTGTTGCATCCAAAGCATGTGATGTGCTCTTTTGATTTGGCTTTGATGGAGGTTGGAGCTTTCTCTTGCTCTTGTATGGATGAGGGTCTCTCCTCCTCCTCAATTCTTGAATTTGACACCTCCTCTTCTTCTCTTGATGAGGTGGACGAGTTTTCACTTAATTCTTTCACTTCAATTGATGAGGTTGACAATTCTCCTTCATTTTGGTCTTCTTGAATCATGGAACTTATTTCTTTAGGCTCTTCAATTATTTGAACTTGTGTAGGGTTCTCATGATATTTTTCTAGTTTGTTCCACAACTTGTATGCATTTTTATATTCCCCTACACCACTCAAAACATTATTAGGCAAAATATTGACTAATATACTAATTACCTTCTCATTTGCCCTAGATTGCTCTTGTTGCTCTTTCGTCCAATATCTAGGGCGAAGCTTCTTCCCGTGCTTGTCTCTTGGAATTTCGAATAGTTCCACTATGATCATCACACACTCCCAATCCATTCCAAGCCACGTTTTCATCCTTGCTCTCCAATAGGCAAAATCTTCATGGTCATATGTGGGTGGCATGTTGATATCATCCCCTAGCTTGTCTTCCATCATTTTTCCCTCTAGCTTTCTTGCTCCCTCGGCGGTTAGTCCGTAGATGAGCGCACCAAGCTCTGATACCACTTGTTAGATCGATGTGGCTTGCTAGAGGGGGTGAATAGCAATTTTCTCATTTTCTTCTTCCTACAACCGTTAGTGCACAAGCGGAATAAACTAAAACTAAACTAAACAAAGAAGAACTCACCGATATACTTGGTTCGGCGATAAAACTCCTACTCCACGGCTGTCCGTAAGGTGGGTGATCCCTAATCCGTCGGTGGATGATTCCCTGGAGCACCTCCGACTAGATCGCGTAGCTCCTTGTGGATGGAGAAACCTCTCCACAACTCTAGGACACTATCTGATCACCACAGGCTACTAACTCACTCTAACCAAGCAAGTTTCGCCAAGAAACAAAAGCGTGAAACGAGCTCTTTTAAATAGAGCCCGAGTCTAAACTGGCCGCTACCAGTTGACTACCCCTGGGGCAGTTGACTGGTCCCACTCAGATTCGACTGTTACAGCCAACGTTCGAATCAGCCAGCCCTTACCAGTCGACTGCTCCCAGAGCAGTCGACTGGTCCTTTACTAAGCCTAGGGTTATACTCCCCGAGTATATTTCTCTCCGCACTCGAACCCTCCCGACTTAGTCCCTGAGTACAAACACTCACACTCGGACCATCACTACCTGGTCGACTCTTCAATCCGCAGTCTCGATCTATTACCTTCACGCCCTCTTCGTCTTCGGCTCCCGTCCCTCGGATGCGCACACAAGCCTCTAGCTTGCCTCCATGTAATCCTTCATGCATGCTTCGAAGTCCGCGTCTCTCGGCTCATCATCTCTGCCCATGGTCCCTCGGATATGTACACAAGCCTCCAGCTTGCCTCCATGCCACCCTTCACCTGAAGACATCAACAAAGTCCATGTGTACCTGCAAACCTGTACACTCACATATACATGTTAGTCCAACAACAAACTCTAACTTAACCATATTGACCATACACATCAAAATCCATGATTCTCCAGATCATATTAGGGTCGATTGCCCCAACAAGAAGGAAAAATTAAGGAAAGTATCCAAAGCTAATAGCAAACAAATCCAACAAGACGAAACACAAGAATCTGAAGGTCATATGGGGCGAATCATCATCAGATGAGTCTAATATCGTACAACACGCCGGACTTGCATTGATGGCATCACACCAAGACGAAGAAAGCATCGATAAAGGGGGGTCACATCAGAAGATAGCAGCGACGAAAGGGGAGCTTCGAACTTCGAAAATGATATGGTAAGTGAGGTATGTTTTCTACCTCCTGATCAACTCTATTCAAGTATAAAGACAATGATGAAGTCAATATGCAAATTAAAAAATAAAAATACAGACTTAAAAAAATATCTAGCTTTTACATGCCCGCTTTAGATATTTGATAAGCTAATATTAGAAAATAAAAACTTAAGGGCACAAATCAAGAAATTGGAAAGTACTTATAGAAATTCAAATTATTATCAAAATTCAAAATTTTAATATTCTGGAAAACTTAATTGGTATTTTAAATACCACAAGGGTCAAATTATAAGAATTCCTAGGACTTATATTCTATCAAGAGTTTTGATTAATCCTGTTGGTAAGAATTTATTTTGGGTCCCAAAATTTATATTGAACTGTTAGATGTTATTTATTACTTACTTATCAATCTTTTTAATGCTTTACTTGTAATCTTGATATTTTTTTTAAGAGATAACTATTGTAGAAAAATTAATTTAGTATTTTTTGATGATAGAGTCTGCTGTGTACTAGCTACAACAAGTTTTTCAAAATTATTAACAGTTTATTATGATTTTTCATTCAAAAAAATATTTTTTAATTTTAAAATATTTAAAAAATTAATTTCATCAAATCTAATTTTTTTAGAATCTTTGGATTATGCTTTGAATGTTATGAAAAATTTTCAAATTTATTTGGTTGAAATCAAATTTTTAAAATTATCTATTTTAAATTCATCAACTCGGATTTCAAAATTATTTTAATAAAGTTAGAAAATTTATTTCACTTTGATAATTTTTTTAGAGATGAGTCTACCAAAATTCTAACTTGGATAAAAATTTTATTAATTTCGATTAAAATTAAATTTTTGAAAATTATTTTTCAAAAATTAGACTTTGCATTTTAAAAAATAATTTTTGAGAAAAATTTGAAAAATTAGATTTTTCTGAAAACTAACTATTATGTTAGACATGCACCAAAATATTTTCAAAAATTTTAGATACTGGAATAATTTTTCATAAATTTTTGTAATTCATTCTGATTAGTTTAATATTTCCCTTTACATGTTTTAAGTTTTGATATGATCAAAGAGAGAGAAATAGGATTATGTTAAGGGGAAGAGTTATTTCAATTTTTTTATGCTTACATTGTCACATATTTATTCTTATTTTTTTATGTTTGTTTACCCTAACTTAACTCGGGTTGATGCACATCAAAAAGGGAGAGATTGTAAGTACTATAGGTAGGTTTTGATGTGGTCAATTGAGTCAAGTGAGATCCTATTGTGTTTGATCCCTGTGTCTAAGTGTGCAGGAGCTTAGGAGCGTAGGAAGTCAAGAGGAAGACGAAGCAGTCGAGAAGAAAGGCACGGGAAGGGAGTCGACGGGCTCGGTGCATTCGAGGGATGCGGAGTTCTGTGAAAGAGTACACCGGTGGAGCGAGAAGGACACGCGTGATGTCCAAGGGACAAGAAGCCGGGGGGAAGCATGTTTGAGGAGAAGGCTAGAGGAGGGACTCACATTATACTCAAAGGGAGATTGATCAAAAACATTAAATGTGGAACTCACATTATACTCATCCGGTAAGTCAAGCTTGTAGGCATTATCATTAATTTATGCCATGACTTGAAATGGTCCATCATCTCGTGGATGCAACTTAGTACGACGTTTAGCAGGAAATCTCTCTTTTCTCATATAAACCCAAACCCAATCACCAGGTTCAAGGATTATTTTCTTTCGTCACCTGTTGGCTTGCATAACATATTGTTCAGTTCTCTTTTCAATTTGCATTCTTACTTTCTCGTACATTTGCCTCAAAATTCAGCTTTCCTTGTGCCATCCAAACTAGCATGCTCAGAGATAGGCAAAGGTGACAAATCCAAAGGAGTTAGGGGATTGAAACCATATATCACTTCAAAAGGTAAACACTTAGTAGTAGAATGTATAGATCTATTATATGCAAATTTAACATCCGGTAAACAATCTTCCCAACCTTTTAAATTCTTTTGAATGATAGCTCTTAATAAAGCAGCTAAAGTTCGATTTACTACCTCAGTTTGTCCATCTATTTGTGGATGACAAACTTGCCCCATAGTGTCTTCCAAAAGTAGCTTAGAAACTTTGCATCACAATCTGAAACGATACTTTTTAGCACTCCATGAAGTCGTACAATGCCCCTAAAGAAGAGATCAGTAATATGGTTAGCATCATCTATTTTCGTACAAGGAATAAAATAAGTCATTTTAGAAAATCTATCTACGACCACAAAAATAGAATCCATACCTCGTTTTGACCTTGGTAAACCTACAACCAAGTCCATAGAAATATCAACTCAAGGATCACTAGGAATTGGTAATGGTGTATACAATCTATCAGGTAAAAATTTAGATTTTGCTTGTCTACATGTGATACACTCCTCACAAAATTTGACTACATCTCCTTTCATATGCGGCCAAAAGAAATGTTATAACAAAACATCAGGAGTTTTTCTCACTCCAAAATGTCCGATTAGTCCCCCACCATGGGCTTCTTGGACTAATAATTCCGTCAATGAACAATTAGACACACATAACCTATTAACTCTAAATAGAAATCTCTCATGTCTATAAAACTTCCCAAATGCAGCATGCTCACAGACTTCTAATACATTTCTAAAGTCAGGATCTTTAGAATATAGATCTTTAATGTATTCAAATCCTAACAATTTAGTGTTTAAAGTAGAGAGCAAGGTATACCTTCGAGATAAAGCATCTGCAACAGTATGTTCCATACCTCGTTTATACTTGAGGAAATGATTCAATGAACTCCACCAATTTCGCATGACGTTTATTCAACTTACTTTGAATCTTCAAGTGCTTCAATGATTCATGATCAGTATGAATGATAAACTCCTTGGGCCATAAGTTGTTAGGATGTATACTAAAAGCCTAGCTTTTGTATGGACATCTATATTTTGGAATAAAAATCACATGGTCATTGTTTGCATTTTATATTTATTATATGTGTGCATATTGTCCTTTACTTTACATTGTAGATAACATGGTGTGTGGTGCCATACAGAAGATCATGTTATCAGTCCCTTGTAAACTATAAGTAGTGGCACACAACCGAGATGGTTTTGGACAAACCATTGGGATGATTGTAGTATAATTTGGTATTAGTCTATCTTGACCATAGAATTACACTAGTACACTTTGTGTGTATTGAGCAAGACCGACTTAGAGATGATTCAATTTATACTGACTATATAATCGAATTAGACCTTAGATATTATGGTGTACTGGCTCTTAATCCCGATATAATAACGGGCACATGTACTTAATATCTATTTCTTTGATTTACCAATGGGTGAGATTTATTTGTTAAATCAATAGATCCACTAAATTGAGAAATAATATTATTTACATGGTGTGTCGTTGATTATAGAAGGAAATCGTGTCCTAATGTGTTAGGATGATGATGCCTCCTTCAGGAGCTCATAAAGTTCATCATGTAAATCCTGCAGGTGGACTTGATCCAATATGATGATAAGGTTAAGTGGTACTACTCATGGAGTTAGATATTAATTAATTAAATTGTCAATAATTTAATTAATTAATGGGCATACGTGATCTTAAACACGGGGCGATTATGTACACATAATATGGTGGAGCCCATATTTATTATGGGGGTTAGTGCGGTAGTTCAATGATAACCCTTTAGTTGACCGGGTTATCATTAATGGATCAGGCTTTGAATTCATTAGGAGACCAAGACCCAACTCCTCCTCATGGTCCCTATTATAGCCTATATATACCTCATGAGTCATGAGACCAAGGCATCACAATTAACCGTAAGCCTCTCTCTCTTTCTCTACTCTCTTATTCTCTCTCCTAGGGTTTGTGGGCATCGGCGATAAGCAAAGGAGAGGGTGGCCGGTTGGGAAGCAAGGTAAGGAGAGATTGTATCCTTCTCCTCTCCTTCTTCTCTTCATCCTCTCTTCTCCCGACCTTGGTGGTGTTCGGCGCCAGAAGCAAACAAGGAGAGTCCTTGGCCGGCGGTGCAACCTTGTGGTGGGAGGCGCTGACGCAAGCAAGGAAAGAAAGAGGAGCGGTGGCTAGGGCTTAAGGGAGAAAGAATTTGTTTCTTTCATCTCTTCTTCTTCTTTCCTTTCTTCTTTCTCTCTTAGACATCGGCGCAAGCAATCAAAGGAAGATTTTCTTCCTTTTTGGCCAGGCCAATAAGGAGGAGAGGAAGGTGGTTGGCGCAAGTGGGAGAAGGAAGAAGGTGCCTTGGTGACTTCATTTCTTGGAAGATCGTCGCTCACACGACGTCCAAGAAGAGGATAGGGCATACGATAGAATATCGCGAGGTAATCAAGAGGTATAATTCTTGTTTGGTTCCTTCTTGTTCTTGTTTATATTGTATGTTGATTATTATCATGGACCCCGAAGATAAACACAAAAATCAACGATCAATTCATCGTCTATTCCGTGGCTAATTGATTAGAAGAGTTTGATTGCTTGAACAACAAGTTTATTCAATCGATCACTCGAATCGATTAGTACGATGATGAAATGGTTGTTCGGAATGTTTCTGTCCATCCGGGTTGTTTCTAATTAATAGAAAATTTTAATCCTAGGGCATGGAGAGCAATCTAACCAAACGGGAGAAACCGAAACCAACAATTGGTATCAGAGCCAAGGTTTCCGATTTTGTGTGTTTTGGATTCGGTTACTTTCATGTATTTTCATATATAATTTTATGCCGGATAATAGTAGGATGTGCGTGGGCTAACTCTTAGGTTGCAGGCATAAGATCCGACTATTATGGCTTAATGTGATTGTGTGTGTATGATTGTAATAATTATTTGAATCCTTGGGCTTGACGAGGCTAATTAGTATTTAATTTTTGTAATTAAATACGACATAGTTTAGCCGCTCATTTTAATTTATTTCGATCTAGATTTGTTGTACACTCCTTCGTGGAGTATAGGATCGAAGGATGTAAATTAAAATAATTTTGTATCTCGGCTCGGGGCTTCTTCCTATCTTGCGCATGGTGGTGGAGAAGAAGAAGACGAGGTGGTGACACGACGAGAGGCATATTGGAGAACAAAAGCCATAATAGTTGGAAAATTAGTTTTTCTTGTTTATTGCTTATTGTTTTATATGCTTGTTGCACTTGCATGTGAAAATTCCTCAATTTTAAATTACTAAGTGGGAGAGGGAATCTCTGAGTCCCGTGGCCTCCATTACCAATTTGATATGTGATGCGAACAAACTTGCGCGTTGGCTTTGAGTGACTTCCTGCATATCGGATAAGTTTGTTTTACGGATCAGCAGATCAAATATGATATTGAAAATTATTTAGGAGTGTGTGATCTTCCCATCAGAAGGGACATAATCCTAGATAATTGTCTTAGTATCGTATAATGGTGTACACTTAGATGCAAATAATAGTATCCTCCCCATCAGAGTCACTGCTATTATTTGTAGGGTCGAAGAGAAAGTAACTATTAATTTTATTTGTCAAAATGTAAGGTTGACAAGATAATAAAATTAATGGGTAAAACCTCCTCTTACAAATGTTGAATTTGTATACGTCAACACTATCGTGGCATACAAAACTCATGGTGTTTTGAGGTGTTAGTATTTTTAAAATTTTATTGTTTGAGGAATCAATATTATTTTAAAAACTAATGTTTTGACCATTGTGATTCTCAGGATTTTTCAAAATGATTTTCAACCCACTTACTGTTATTTTAAAAGAGAATAAACTTACTGGTCCCAATTACATTGATTGGAAAAGAAACCTGGATATTGTCTTGACTGTTGAGGAGTATACATTTGTACTTTTTGAGATTTGTCCTTAAAAGCCTAGCAAGAATTCTAGTGAAGAGGAGAAGGAACGGTATAAGAGGTGGGTGAAGGCAGACGAAATGACGTGGTGTTACATTTTGGTTTCTATGTCAAATGTGCTACAACATCAATATCAGGCTTTTTCCACTGCTTATGACATGATGTTCAATCTCAAGGAACTCTTCGGACACCAGAATTGGGCTGTTGGGCAAGAGACAATGAGAAACTTGATGACGACCACCATGATTGAGGGAACACCCATGAGGTATCATGTTCTCAAAATGATGGCTCATTTGAATGAGATGGAAGTCCTTGGAGCGGAGATTGATGGGGAAACCCAGGTTGATATCATTCTCCAGTCACTACCGAGGAGTTTTGAGCAGTTTCGCCTAAACTATAATATGAACAAAAGGACATATTCGTTGGCGGAACTTCTGACAGAACTCCAGGTGGCAGAGGGGCTATTTCGTCAGAGTGATCATGCTTTTGTTGCTGAAAAGGTTTCTACTTCTAAGCCGAAAGGCAAGAAGAAGAAGAAACAAGGTTTAGCAAAGAAGGCAGCTAGATCTCAAGGACCTCAGGCTGGAGTGAAGAAGCCGAAAGGCATGTGCTTCACATGCAAGCATACTGGACATTGGAAGGTGGACTGTCCCCGCCAAAATGAGAAAAATCAAGGTATATCTTTTTGTTTAGTTGTTGAAACATGTTTAACGGTGTTATCTACCGGTACCTGGTATGTAGATACGGGAGCCACTGATCATGTCTACAATTCTTTACAAGGGTTCCAGGAAACCAAACGACTAGCTGAGGGAGAGATTACCGTC
>JAGFNQ010002561.1:114803-167176 GCA_024364735.1 Boesenbergia rotunda | reverse complement strand
TATAGAGACAAAAATGTGTTGGAATTGATTTATTCTGATTTGTGTAGTCCTATGTCTGTCCAGGCTAGAGGTGGTTTTGAATATTTCGTCTCTTTTATAGACGATTATTCGAGGTATGGATACATTTACTTGATGCGCCGCAAGTTTGAATGCTTTGACAAGTTCAAATAATTCAAGGCTGATGTGGAGAAACGTTAAGGTAAAAGTATCAAGACACTATGATCTGATCGTGGTAGTGAGTACCTCTTGGGAGAGTTTAGGAGTTACTTATCAGAGGTTGGGATTCAATCCCAATTGTCTGCACCTGGTACGCCCTAACAGAACGGTGTGGCAAAGCGAAGGAATAGGACTCTTATGGAGATGGTTAGATCGATGATGAATTTTTCTGAGTTACTGGATTCGTTCTGGGGATATGCTCTGGAAATGGTAGTGTATATTCTGAACTTGGTACCATCTAAATCAGTACCCTCTACTCCCACAGAATTGTGGACTGGGCGTAAGCCTAGTCTGAGACATATTCGGATTTGGGGTAGTCCAACACATGTGCTGAAGGGAGATGTTGATAAGTTGGAATCTCGTACAGAAGTACGCTTGTTCATAGGCTATCCTAGAGGAACGAAAGGTGGTTTGTTCTATAATCCTAAAGATCAGAAGGTCATCGTTAGCACGAATGCTCGATTTTTAGAGGAAGACTATGTGATGAACCACAAGCCCATGAGTAAGATTGTTCTAGAGGAAATGAGAGGGGAAGTTCCAACTTCAGTACCAACGGTACAAGAGGACATACCACAAGTGACTGCACTATGTGTCACAGAGGATACATAGATAGTACCTCGTCGTAGTGGGAGGGTTGTTAGACAACCCGACAAATTCATATTTTTAGGAGAGTCTTCGGACTTGATCCCTGGTGAACATAAACCTAATCGCTGGACCTATGACGAGACACTCCAAGATAAAGATGCAGTATCTTGGCAAAAGGCGATGAATTCTGAGATAGAATCTATGGATTCTAATCAAGTCTGGGAGCTTGTACAACCACCCGATGGTGTAAAAGTCATTGGATGCAAGTGAATCTAAAAAAGAAAGAGAGGATCAGACGGAAAGGTAGAGACCTTCAAAGAAAGGCTTGCTGCAAAGGGGTATACTCAGAAAGAGAGTATCGATTATGAGGTGACCTTTTCGTCGGTAGCCAT
Source organism: Boesenbergia rotunda (assembly GCA_024364735.1). Lineage (NCBI taxonomy): Eukaryota > Viridiplantae > Streptophyta > Magnoliopsida > Zingiberales > Zingiberaceae > Boesenbergia > Boesenbergia rotunda. The sequence goes on along the minus strand of JAGFNQ010002561.1, from coordinate 165,983 downwards.
GCTTAAGTCTATCCGGATTCTCTTGTCTATCGTTGCTCATATGGATTATGAGGTTTGACAGATGGATGCCAAGATAGCTTTCCTTAACGGAAGTCTTAGGAAAACATCTATATAAAGCAACCAGAGAGATTCATTGCAAAGGGCAAAGAGCATCTTGTGTGTAAGCTTAATCGGTCCATTTATGGATTGAAGCAAGCTTCGAGATCTTGGAACATCTGGTTTGATGAAGTAATCCAGTCTTATGGATTTGTTCAAAGTCCGAATGAGTCTTGTGTATACAAGAGATGTGATGGAAACGTAGTGGTATTTCTTGTACTTTACGTAGATGACATTTTGCTTATTGGCAACAATGTCAAAGTGTTGTCAGACGTAAGGGTATGATTGTCTAAACAGTTTGATATGAAGGACTTGGGAGAAGCTGGACACATCCTTAGGATCAAAGTTATAAGGGATCGCAAGAAAAGGATGTTGTGTTATCTCAAACTTCATACATTGACACTATCCTAGCTTGTTTCAGCATGCAAAACTCTAAGAAAAGTTTTCTACCTTTTCACATGGAGTACCTTTATCTAAAGAGATGTTCTAAAACATCAAAGGAGATAGAGGAGATGAAGACAGTTCCTTATGCTTCGGCAGTAGGAAGCCTCATGTATGCTATATTGTGTACGAGACCAATATCTACTTTGTCGTGGGCATGGTTAGCAGATATTAGAGTAATCCAGATAGGGACATTGGACTGCGGTAAAACATATATTGAAGTACCTGAAAGGACTAGGGATTATATGCTAGTTTACCAGGCAAATCAATTGCTCCCTGTAGGATACATGGATTCTGACTTCCAATCAGATAGGGATAACAATAAGTCTACCTCGGGGTATGTGTTCACTTTGGGAGGTAGAGCCATAGTATGGAGGAGTATCAAACAGAAATGCGTGGCGGACTCCACCATGGAAGCTGAGTATGTGGCAGCCTCTGAGGCGGCCAAAGAAGCTGTATGGCTCAGGAACTTCTTAATGGACTTAGAGGTGATTCCTGGTTTGCCTAGAGCTATCACAATTTATTGTGATAACAATGGTGCAGTAGCAAACTCGAAAGAACCACGATCCCATAAGGCAAGTAAACATATAGAGCGCAAGTACCACCTGATACGAGAGATCGTAAAGCGAGGAGAAGTTGTTGTCGCCATGATTGCATCAGAGGATAACCTGGCAGTTTCTTTCACTAAGACCCTTCTAGCGAGAGCTTATGATAGGCATGTGGAGGGGATGGAGATCAGATGTATGACAGTTTGATGGCAACATAGTCTTTTAGTTTAAGTGGGAGATTGTTAGGACATATACTAAAAGCCTAGCTTTTGTATAAACATCTATATTATGGAATAAGAGTCACATGGTCATTGTTTGCATTTTATATTTGTTATATGTGTGCATATTGTCCTTTACTTTACATTGTAGATAACATGGTGTGTGGTGTCACACAGAAGATCATGTTATCAGTCCCTTATAAAGTATAAGTAGTGGCTCACAACCGAGATGATTTTGGACAAACCATTGAATGGTTATAGTGTAATTTGGTATTGGTCTATCTTTACCATAGAATTACACTAGTACACTTTATGTGTATTGAGCAGGATCGGCTTAGAGGTAATCGATTTATACTGACTATATAATCGAATCAGACGTCAGATATTATGATGTACATGCTCTTAATCCCAATATAATAATGGACACATGTACTTAATCCCGATATAATTACTGCGGGGGTCCGAGCCTTATATAAAGAGGCTGTGATCGAGAGCAAAATATAGAGAAGAGATTGTCTTCCACCTCATTCCCAATTCCCCGTGTATTTTCCCTTGATAGCATTCGGGTACTTCTTCAGTTCGCCATGAGCAATGAGTGCTTCATTGTGCTCGTGGTTCCGCTATTGTATCCTGAGAGACATACGTTCATCGAAACCTTAAGCACTGCCGGAGGAGGACAAATCTGTTTCAAGGAAACTGCATTACGTAAGCCTCAGCAACTCTTCCAGACCGGTTCGGGAAGACCGGTCCGAGAAAACTGGTTCGAGACGTCCGGTTCGGGAAACTTGCTCCAGAGATTCTGGTCGGGAGATTCCAGCTCGAAAATTTCAGGTCGAGAATTCCTGCCCGAGAGACTGCATTCTGCATAAAAGGCAGCTCAGGCCACTCAACAACTAAGTTGAAATTTCTGTAATTTCAATTTAATTTTCTGTTAACTCTCCGAAAAAGAGTATTTCCTCCCACAGTAATGTAATCAGGATTACATTACAAGATTGATTATTTTGTTTGGTACAGTTTTGAAATTGTAATGTAATGTAATCTGCATTACAAAAGCTAGTAAAAGTATTGTAATCTAGATTATAAAGCCAACAACATATAATCTGGATTATATTACAGGCTCAATTACATTACAAACTGGATTACATTACCCCTAACCAAACACAATCTTAATCCCAAGCAGAGTGATTTTATTCTTTCTCTTATTCTTTTATTTATAAGTTACTACTGATTTATTGTTACAATCATATATATATTACAAGGGAGAATCTGGTATAGTTAGGAATGAGTAAAATCACGATTAAATCGAAATACCAGATCGAATCGATTCATTTCATAATTTTGATTCGGTTAATCATAAAATTTAGATTTCAATTAGACCGATTAAACTCCGGAATCAACTGATATAATATGGTCACTCAATTATCCTCACAGAATGAACTGATGATTAATACATGGGTGTTATCATCATGAGATCTGGAAGTCAAAACTTGATAAAGTCGGTATGTCCGCCTTCTCCACGTGCTAGCTACAGGATCCGAGCTAGTAGCTCTCGTAGTTTATCTTTTTCATATTGATCCTGAGGCAAATTGACGAGGACGCTGAAATGAATGAATCTTCTTTGACCATCATCAATTGTAAATCAACAAATCAAACATAAGAATCCACTAGTGCAGTCGACTGTTCAGGTAACACTCATCATTTGCCCGTCAATAATTTTTTTATTAATTCATAATCAACCAATTAATCAATTTGGTTTGTTCAATTTTAATAGAAAATTTTGATTGATTCATGATCCTGTACTCGAGCGGAGAAGAATAGTATGTCACCGATGTGGAATAGTACAATACCAATGCACACTCATAGAAGATTCGAAGTTGCACTAGATTGATCCTGATAATGGAAATAAAAAATGTACCAAGGAGGTCAGAAGCAAGGCCAGGGGGCCTCGGCACAGGCACTCCGATGCTCAAGTCAGTTCAAGTAAAGTGGAATACTAGAGTAGAAAATGAAAACTCAATGTACCTGTACCGTGGAGGAGGGACTCCTATATATATGCGCACCTTCAATGACACTCCACCGTCGAGATTTTACTTGTGCATCCGAGTGAAGATGTTGTGCACAGTACTTTTGTAAGCGCACGGACTCCTCTGCCTTATATTATACAAAGGCTTGTTGATCATCTCATGGGCTACCTGCAAAGTTGTCGACGAAGCCTTAGTAATTTCTAGCTCTTCCAGTCGAGCTGCCAATTGGGTCTTTAGATCTTCAATAATCGAGTCCTTTGTAACCAACTCGATTTCTTTTTCCACCATGGTTGTCGCGTAGAGATCATCTACCTCATTCAGTTTCAATTTTAGGGTTGTTGCCTCGGCGGTCTTCTTATCCAAGTCATCCATGATGACTTGGTGCCGAGACATGGCTGAAGTCAATTTTGCCTCGGCGGTCTTCAATTTCTTCGCAAGGCTCTCCTTCTCTTGCTCGGCCGTGTTGGCCCAAACTAAAGCCTCATCAGCCTCTCGGTGGGATATTTCCAACTGAGAACTCAATTTCCTTAACTCCTAGTAGAGGAGCGGTCACTGCCGTTCTACTGCTCAGCTTTGCCCAACTCAGTCTCCAGGCAGCTACCCTTTGCTCTGCTTGAACCCGTGCATGAGTATTTTTCACTAGAGACTGGCACATGCCCTGGTTGGCCACCCAAATCTGCAAACATATAAGTTATTAGATATTGCCCAGATAAACAAGTGTGAAAACAAAGTATTCCACCTTCATCGTTTCATTGGCAAAATGGTGTGCCTTGGCCAACAGACCTAGTTCACATATGGCATGGACGCTGGTATCCCAAGACTCCACCAGGGGCCCATGCAATCGCACTAGCTACACAGAACCTCTTTGGTCTTCCGCAGAAACAGGAGCGGAGGAGGTGAGGAGGTGACTATCCTGGTTATCAGTAATGGTTCGCTAAATGAATGGACGGAAGAAATAGGGGACATTCCGACCCTATTGTAGGTGCGAATATTAGATGCTCCTCCGACTCTCCGATCGGCAATGTTCCGAGCACAACATAGCCAATTGCAGAAGGGTAAAGAGATGATGGTTCCAATATTACGACCTCTGCAATTGGATATGTTGTACCCTGATCGGTGTAGGTACAAGAGATGGTGGTTCCAATATTACGACCTCTACCGTAGGAACCACCGACACTGGTGGAGTCGACGGCGAGGAGGCCGGGACGACTTAGGCCGAGGAGCCTTTGAAGACTCTATTGGTGCAGAAAGCACCAAAGTCAAACCTGTGTTTTGATAATGGCAACAGGGTTCAAAAGTTAAGTCTTTGTTGTTATCTAACATGTCACTTGAGTGTGCAGAGTAAAAAGCCCTAGCGAAGGACTGCTAGGCACTGGCGAAGGAATGCCAGAGTAAAAAGCCCTAGCAAAGGACTGCTAGGCGTCAGGCGAAGGACAGCTTGGGACTGAAGCCCTAGCGAAGGAATGCTAGGCACCGGGCGAAGGATAGCTCGACATCCAAGACCTAGCAAAGGACCGTCAGGCAAAAGACCAACCAGAGGAACGGTTGGCATCAGGTACACTCTCCCGAGAGGAGTAGGTGAGGACGCGTTCCCCGTCGAGGGAACAGTAGGCGTCGGTTCGACCTAGGGTTCCATTTTGGAGGCCCAAAGTCAGAACCAAGACAGCTAAGGCTGTATAAACTAATAATCTATTGTTTTATTGTGTTTTGGACTAACCCTGGATGCATGACCAAAGGAACGAGTGTTTGCAGCTCAGATAGCCTCAAAGGAGTGAGGCAATGACTGAGTAGGGCGCCCGGAGTGTCCCGGGCGCCCCCAAGGTGCATACAAAACAAGGCAAGTAAAAAAGGCTTCGAACAGCTGCTGGGCGGGGCGCCCCCGTGCTCCCGGGCGCCCCCACTGCTCCCGGGCGCCCCCAGCGTCCCGGGCGCCCCCAGCGTCCCGGGCACCCCCATGTGCAAGCCTACGAACCAGAAGCCAGCAAAGCGAAAGGTAAAACTTTGACCTGGTCAATGCGGGCGCCCCGAGCGCTCCGGGCGCCCCGGGCGCCCCGGTCAAAACTAATCCCGAAGGTAAAGGGATCAGACGCTGACCGAGAAATTGACAGATCAACTGCCACGTGGGGGGGCGCCCCCGACGTCCCGGGCGCCCCCAGGCCCTATATAAAGGGCCCTCGACCCCAAGCTTCGATAACAACTTCAATCAACGTTTCCACGCTCTTCTGCTCTCGCGCCTCGCTCCGGAAACTTCCCAACTCGAGCCGACGACGTCCCGCTGCCCCGAAAAAGACAATCTACTTCGGACGTCGGTAAAAGAAGAGTTTATTTTTTATTACTTAATTTACTGTGCTGAATTTGTAAATCAATTCTTGTAAACTATTATTGCGCTTCATATAGAATTGCCCAAAGTAAACGGTCAACGACCGTGGGCCTTGGAGTAGGAGTCGACCCAGGCTCCGAACCAAGTAAAATCGATCGTGTCTCTGTGTGATTTTGTATTTTTAATTTTCCGCTGCGTACTTGCTCTAAATTATTCCGAAAAATGATTTCCGATATTCACCCCCCCTCTATCGGTTCTCTCGATCCAACAAGTGGTATCAGAGCGGGGAAGTTCAAACTTGGTGCAACCACCAGTTTGAAAAAAAAATTCTGATTTTTTTTCCGTTCAAATTTTCTTTAAATATTTCGTTCGAATTTTTTTCCCGTTAATCGAGGTTGGTGCAACACCCCTCGCTATTTCATTTTATTCATCCCGCACTACTAATCCAAGACCTAGTCTTGGAAAATTTTTTTTTGTTAGTTTTCTGTTTCAGATTAAATGGTCATGCAAGAGGGATTTAGCACCGCCAGACCTCCACTTTTCAGTGGAGAAGACTTTTCATACTGGAAAAGTCGAATGGAGGTCCACCTGAAAACTCAGGTGGACATGTGGATCATCATCCAGTCCGGACTGGAGATCCCCAAAAACGCCGAAGGAGTACCGCAGACCTACTCAGAATGGGACAATGCCCTGAAGCGCAAAATTGAAGCCGATGCAAAGGCGACCCAGACTCTCCAATGCGGATTGACAAAAGAGGAGCTGAACCGGGTAGGCCCCTTCAACAGTGCTAAGGAGTTGTGGGCAAAGCTGATCGAACTGCACGAAGGAACGTCAGACACCAGGATCAGTAAGAGGGATCTGCTCCTGAACAAACTCTACACCATCAAGATGGCCGACACTGAAACAGCAGCCCAACTCTACGCACGCATACAAAAATTGATGAACGGTCTTCACACTATAGGTCACAAGGTCGAAAACCGTGACCTAATAAGGTATGCCTTAAACGCTTTCCCTAGAAATACCTTGTGGGCATCTATGGTAGATGCATACAAGGTCTCAAGGGATCTTTCTAAAATAAAATTAGACGAATTATTTTCCGAATTAGAACTGCACGAACAAACTAACTCCAATATTGTCGAGAAAGGAATTGCCTTTGTTGCAGGAAAAATTGGAAGATCGACAAAGAAGAAACCTCAACCTGAACCCGAGTCCAACTCAGACTCAGACGCAGAAGACGAAGAAGGAGATCAATCTGAGCTGGTCCGACTGGCCCGAAGCTACTATAAAAAATTAAAAAACCAAGTCAACACACGGAGGACAAGCCGAAGAAAGGACGAACCAGCTGAACCCGCGAGTAACAAAAACAAGCCCAACGTAACCTGCTACGAGTGCAAGAAGAAGGGCCACTACAAGACGGAGTGTCCAAACCTAAAGGAGAACAAGAAGACAAGAAGAAAAAAGGCACTCCAAGCAACCTGGGACGAATCTTCATCAGAAGAAGAAGAAGAACCCCAGTCAAACCTACTAGCGCTGACCGCTTCAGAAGAAGTCGAGACCGAGTCAGAGTCAGAAAAGGACGACGACAGACTAACCTTTTCAGAAGACGGCGAAATCAAGGTAAGCGGTTTCAATAAAAGTCAATTAAACGAACTTATTTCTTATCTCTCTCGAGATTTGGCGAAAGCCAAACTCCGAGTCGAATCCCACCGACAGGAAGTAAAACTCCTGAAAGAGGGAGCTGACTCTAAATCCTTAGCCGAGAAAGTTCAAGAAGGAACTCCTACTCAAGTTGAAAAACTTGAGAAAGAGAACTCCTCCCTGAAAACTCAGGTTAAGGATCTTAGAGCGGCCTTAGAACGATTCACTTCTGGTTCCAAGGGTCTTGACATGATTCTTGGAAAACAGAAGTCCGTTCTAAATCGATCCGGACTTGGCTATAGAACCAAATCCCGACAAAGATCTTACTTTGCTGTACTGAATCAGTCCAGAAGTAAAGTTAAGGCATGGGTACCCAAACTATGCTTGAACAAACCAACTGGATCAAATCAGTAGTGGATCCCCAAGGACAAGATTCACATCTTGCCTAATTATTATCGTGGCTATAGTCCAGGGGGAGCCAAATTAAAAACTATTTTTATTGTTAAATAGAATTCAACTCTTGCAATTTGCCTAATTGATTGTTTATTTAAAATTTCTGCAATTTACCATGCTTAGACTTAGGTTAGTATAAGGACAGAACAACCTTAACTGAAACTTGACAACATAGTATTGGGTGGAGGTGAGATGATAGTACGTTAGGGAAACCAATTCTAATAAGATCAAGTTCACTTGGTCTCTTTAGACTGGTGAAACTAGCCGAAGCTACCGATCCAAAATCCAAACTAGTTAGACCAGAACTTTTTCAAAGATTAATTTTGAAAATGAAACTTCATTAAACGACTTTGTCAAGGAAAGGGTTGATGATCCAATAAGGCTACGGCCAAAGAAGGCCTAGTGCCTCGCCAAGACCTGAAAGCCAATTTTTGAATTTCAAATTCAAATTACTTTTTGTAAAATTCAAATCTAACACAATTTTCAGTTAAGTATAGATTCAAACATCTCCTTTCAAAATAAATTGAAATGTTTTCAAAAATTAATTAAGATTTTCAAAATAAATCATGGTTTTCAAAAATTCTTTTATCAAAACCTGTCTCACAAAATCTATAAGGCTAACGTGATTGAGAACCCTAGATTTGGGTGAGACAGACTAGTCAGTGAAAATCAATTTAAGCTATTCCTAACTCTAATTGGATCCAAATCAATAAAACTCTTTATGTGTAGGAACATAAAGATTTGGACCAATGAATGTTGGATAGCGGTTGCTCCAGACATATGACTGGAGATAAATTGAAGTTCACCAAACTCAAGCTCAAGAACCTAGGCTCAGTAGCATTTGGCAACAATGCTACACTCAAGGTAATTGGGTCAGGTAATATTGAGCTTAAATCTAACTTTATTATTAAGAAAGTTCTTTTGGTTGAAAACTTCAATTTTAACTTGCTTAGCATAAGTCAGTTATGTGATTCTGGTTATATAGTCACTTTCAACAATTCTGACTGCCTGATTAGAAATGTACAAGACTCAGAAACCATGCTTAAGGGCACTAGGAAAAATAATGTATACACTATAAACCTTCCCCTAGTACCCAAATGTATGTTAACTCAGTTAGAACAATCGAACCTCTGGCATAGGAGATTAGGTCATACCAATTTGAGAACTATCTCAAAAGTCACCCAACTTGGCCTAATCAAAGGTATCCCCAAAATTAAAATTAATGAAAACCTAATATGTGAATCATGTAATCAAGGTAAACAAACCAAATCTAATCACAAATTAATTCAATCTGACCTAACTCAAACCACACTTGAGCTCCTGCACCTTGACCTATTTGATTCACATGGAGCCAAGTCACTAAGCGGGAACCGATACTGCTTAATAATAGTTGATGATTATTCTAGGTTTACTTGGGTCAGGTTTCTAAAAACCAAAGATGAAACCTTAAAACTATTTAGTGATTTCTGTAAATTAATTGAAAATCAAAACGATACTAAAATTAAAAGACTTAGGAGTGATCACGGGGGAGAATTTAAAAATTAACGGTTCGAGAAATTCTGTAAGGTCAATGGGTATTTACATGAATTTTCATGTCCTAGAACCCCCCAACAAAATGGGATAGTCGAAAGAAGGAATAGAACCTTACAAGAAGCCGCTAGGGCTATGCTCAACGAATTTAGCTTAGCAAACCAATATTGGGCAGAAGCGATTAGTACGACTTGTTACATCCAAAATAGGGTTCTGATTAACAAGCGACACAACAAAACACCCTATGAACTGTACTACCATAGGCTCCCAAATCTACACTACCTAAGGGTCTTTGGATGCAAAGTTCATATCCTAAACACCAAAGACTACTTAGGGAAATTTCAATCCAAATCAATCCTAGGTATCTTCCTAGGATACTCAACCACAAGTAGAGCCTATAGAGTTTACAACAAACAAACTAAGAAAATTGAAGAAACAACTAACTTAATATTTGATGAAGAAGTCAACTCAACATCTGATAATCCAAACCTAACTTCATCAAATTCTGATCAAGAAAATAATGAACAAACTAGTGAACCCTTAATTGAATCCTTAAATGAACTAACTATTGAACCAATTAATGAGTCAACTGAACCAACAAATGAACCAACCCAAAGAGCCGAATCGAACAATGAACCAAACCGACCAGCCGAACCTGAGGCTGAACCAAGTTCTAGGAGAACCAAGAAACCCAGACTTAGTCACCCAACCGATCAAATTGTGGGTGATCCAACTCTAGGAGTCAGGACTAGATCCTTCTATAGAAACCTTAGTCAAATAGCTATGATATCAAAAATAGAACCCAAAACTATAGACGAAGCCCTACCTGACCCTGATTGGATCATAGCTATGCAAGAAGAATTAGCCCAATTTGAGAGAAACCAAGTCTGGGAACTAGTGTCTAAACCTGAAGGCAAATTTATCATAGACACTAAGTGGGTCTTTAGGAATAAGCTAAATGATCAAGGAGAAATAGTTAGAAATAAAGCCCACTTAGTAGCCAAGGGATTCAGCCAAGTAGAGGGATTAGATTACGATGAAACATATGCCCCAGTAGCTAGACTTGAGTCCATTAGAATGTTGTTAGCCTTTGCATCCCATAAAGGATTTAAGCTATACCAAATGGATGTAAAGTCAGCCTTCCTAAATGGGTTCATTAAAGAAGAAGTTTATGTAGGAAAACCCCCTGGGTTTGAGGACTTAGACAAACCTGACCACGTTTACAAATTAACTAAAGTACTATATGGGTTAAAACAAGCACCTAGGGCCTGGTATGAACGTTTATCAACTTACTTAACTTCTAAAGAATTTAAACAAGGACAAATTGACTCAACATTATTTATTAAAACCCTAGGAAAAGATATATTTATTGCCCAAATCTATGTAGATGATATAACCTTTGGATCCACCAACACAAACTTCCTAAAAGAATTTGTCAAAATAATGGAAAATGAATTTGAAATGAGCTTGGTTGGTGAGCTTACCTTTTTCCTAGGACTACAAATCAAACAAACTAGAGATGGAAACCACGTCCATCAATCCAAATATGCTAAGGAGTTAATAAAGAAATTTAAAATGGATAACTCTAAAAGCATAAATACCCCCATGGCAACTAATGTAAAAATAGATAGTGACCCTGATGGTAAGCAAGTAGACCTCAAACTGTATAGAAGTATGATAGGTAGTCTACTGTACCTTACAGCCAGCAGACCTGACATTCTTTTTGCTGTAGGGATGTGTGCTAGATACCAAACCTGTGCTAAGGAAACATACTTAGCAACCCTAAAAAGAATACTAAGATATGTAAAGGGCACCCTAAATGTAAGGATTTGATATCCTAGAACCTCAACCTTCAATTTGTTAGGATACTCGGATTCTGACTATGCTGGTTGTAAATTAGATAGAAAGAGCACAAGTGGAAGCTGCCAACTGTTAGGAAATAGTCTAGTAAGTTGGTGCAGCAGAAAACAACATTATGTAGCTCTGTCCACAAGTGAAGCTGAGTATGTAGCCTTAAAAGAATGTGTAGCACAACTTTTATGGATGATGCACACTCTTAAGGACTTCTAGCTCAACTACACCCAAACTCAAGTATTTATTGACAATATAAGTTCAATCAATCTAACTAAGAACCCAATCCAACATTCCAGAACAAAACATATAGAAGTTAAACATCACTTCGTAGGAGACCATGTAGCCAGGGGTGAGATAGTACTTAACCATATAGACTCAAAATCCAACTTAGCTGATATATTCACAAAACCATTACCTGAGTCTGAGTTCAGCTCACTAAGAAGGCAGTTAGGATTGTGTTCTGTAGAATAGATTAACTCTACTGTTGATTTTTTTGCTTTACTTGATTTAAAAATCAGTTTCTAAAAATAGAATTTTGAAAAACTATTTTACTAATTTCAAAATCAGTTTGTTTTAAATCTTTTTCGACTTAGTTTTCTTTCAAAACTACCCCCTTTCAAAACTAGGGCTTTTTCGCAAATGGACTTAGCTTAGGCCCTAACCCTAGAACTGCATGCACCTATAGATTTAGAAGCTAGCATCTCACAAGCACTTTAGGGTACTTTTGATTGATAACCTAGAAAGGGTTGAGATGCTTAGGTCTTTGCCTTAATTCAAGATGCTTTAAGTCAGTGCATCTGCAGTAATTGGGGTACTAAATACAACTTTTACAGCAATCCAGTTAAGTGTCAAGTTTAGAAAATCTAACTTGAACAGAAACACTTAACTTCACTAACCCTAGCGAAAACTACTGCTTATAATAGTTAGTAAGTAGCTAAATGGGTTAGACAGGTCCCTACAAGAGAAAATCAACTGATTTGGTCTAAATCTTGGTTCAGTACAGCAAAATCATACAAATATTTTTCCTTTATGAAAGTCATTTCTTTTATGCAATTTATTTTCTGCAATATCTATCTATTTTTGATATATGGCAAAGGGGGAGAGACAGGAAAGGAGAGAGTTCAAATTTTTTTCAAACTCTCAAAATGTTTTTTTTTTCAAAAAGTTAGCTACTTTTCAAAGCTTTTCAAAACCATTCTAAAAGTACTAAACTTTTATAAGTACTTTAAGCTTAAGTTTTTTCAAAACTTTTATAAGTACTTTAAGCTTAAGTTTTACTTTAAGCTTAAGTTTTACTTTAAGCTTAAGTTTTTTTTCAAAAACCTCCATAAGTACTTTAAACTTAAATTATTTCAAAGTTTACTAAGTGTTTCAAAGATTACTAAGTGCTTAAGTTTTTAAAATCCTACTAAGTACTTAACTTAAAAGTTTTCAAACTTTTGAGTACTTTAAACTTAAGGCTTCAAATTTTTGTTAAGTACTCTAGACTCATGCTTTCAAAAAATTTCTTCTATGTACTTTTAAAACTTAAGTTATCAAAAGATTTCTAAAGCACCTAAACTTAAGTTTTCAAAGTGCAAAATCATTCTAAGTAAAGCTCTTTATAAAAACTTAGAACCCCACGAAGTTTTGAAAAATCTAGGGGGAGATTCTCTCCAGGGGGAGGGATTTTTATGCTTTTGATTAAACTTAACTTTTTGAACTAGGGTTGTCATAAATCAAAAAGGGGGAGATTGTTGGTGCAGAAAGCACCAAAGTCAAACCTGTGTTTTGATAATGGCAACAGGGTTCAAAAGTTAAGTCTTAGTTGTTATCTAACATGTCACTTGAGTGTGCAGAGTAAAAAGCCCTAGCGAAGGACTGCTAGGCACTGGCGAAGGAATGCCAGAGTAAAAAGCCCTAACGAAGGACTGCTAGGCACCGGCGAAGGAATGCCAGAGTAAAAAGCCCTAGCAAAGGACTGCTAGGCGCCAGGCGAAGGACAGCTTGGGACTGAAGCCCTAGCGAAGGAATGCTAGGCACCGGGCGAAGGATAGCTCGACATCCAAGACCTGGCAAAGGACCGTCAGGCAAAAGACCAACCAGAGGAACGGTTGGCATCAGGTACACTCTCCCGAGAGGAGTAGGTGAGGACGCGTTCCCCGTCGAGGGAACAGTAGGCATCGGTTCGACCTAGGGTTCCATTTTGGAGGCTCAAAGTCAGAACCAAGACAGCTAAGGCTGTATAAACTAATAATCTATTGTTTTATTGTGTTTTGGACTAACCCTGGATGCATGACCAAAGGAACGAGTGTCTGCAGCTCAGATAGCCTCAAAGGAGTGAGGCAATGACTGAGTAGGGCGCCCGGAGTGTCCCGGGCGCCCGGAGTGTCCCGGGCGCCCCCAAGGTGCATACAAAACAAGGCAAGTAAAAAAGGCTTCGAACAGCTGTTGGGCGGGGCGCCCCCGTGCTCCCAGGCGCCCCCACTGCTCCCGGGCGCCCCCAGCGTCCCGGGCGCCCCCATGTGCAAGCCTACGAACCAGAAGCCAGCAAAGCGAAAGGTAAAACTTTGACCTGGTCAATGCGGGCGCCCCGGTCAAAACTAATCCCGAAGGTAAAGGGATCAGACGCTGACCGAGAAAGGCCCTATATAAAGGGCCCTCGACCCCAAGCTTCGATAACAACTTCAATCAACGCTTCCATGCTCTTCTGCTCTCGCGCCTCGCTCCGGAAACTTCCCAACTCGAGCCGACGACGTCCCGCTGCCCCGAAAAAGACAATCTACTTCGGACGTCGGTAAAAGAAGAGTTTATTTTTTATTACTTAGTTTACTGTGCTGAATTTGTAAATCAATTCTTGTAAACTATTATTGCGCTTCATATAGAATTGCCCAAAGTAAACGGTCAACGACCGTGGGCCTTGGAGTAGGAGTCGACCCAGGCTCCGAACCAAGTAAAATCGATCGTGTCTCTGTGTGATTTTGTATTTTTAATTTTCCGCTGCGTACTTGCTCTAAATTATTCCGAAAAACGATTTCCGATATTCACCCCCCCTCTATCGGTTCTCTCGATCCAACAGACTCTGCTAGCGGTCGAGGAGTATCTAGTTGTCGAGCCTTGGGGGGCTTTGGCCGATCGGCGACTGACGTATCCGTTTTCTTCTTCTTGCGCCACTCTTGGAGAGGCGCATCACACTTGTCCACTTCAGCGGATTTCGCCTGCTCGGTTGGTATTTTCTTTTGAGGGGGAGACATAGGCCTTGTCTCTAAGACAAAGGGCTCGCGATCTACCTCCGCCTGAGTAGCCGAGTCCTCGAGTGTGAAATCCCTCTTGGCCAGCTCGACAGCTCCTCTGGTCTCAATCTCAACATCATCCAGGCCCAAATCCTCGCAAAGTTTCACTTTCATCATATTAGCAGCTGCACGGACAAGTAAATAGTCCCAATTAGTTCAAAAAATAAAATAAAATACTAAGGAACTTACCCAAAGTCTCGCATGATAGCCCATGAGAAATTGAACTCAAACCAAAGGCAAATAAGAAGTCGTGGTGAATCAACATGTTGATGTCAAAGCGCAGCTTGGCTAACTTTGCGAGGGCATCGATAAACAAAGGGTCACTCTTAAAATTCTTCTCAACAATAGGGTGACCCAGCAGCTCCTAGATCCAATTGAGCAACTATTGGGGGGCTGAGAAAGGTTGGAGGAAAAAGTAATGATACATCCACCCTTTCAGGGAAGACCGAGCCTCCGCGGAAAGTGCCAACTTCAAACGGGCTTGGAAATAAAAACTCCCTAGGGTAGTAGAAAATAGAAAATCCTAGGGTTCAAAGGGATTTGATACAAGGCAAAGCTTATAACTGCCTTGCATAAATACCTAACGGTATTTGGTGCTAGTTGGGACAAGGGAATGTGAAAATATCTATAGGCATTTACAATAAAAGGATGTACCAGGAACCTTAATCCAACTATAATTTGATCCTTAAAGATTGTTACAAACCCTGGAAGAGGTAGATGAGGACGCTCTATGGCACTCAGAATGAGCATCACGTGGTCGTCCAGAATTTTGTATTCCATCTTGATGACCTGGAACTCATCCCCGTTAATGTCAGATTCCATAGTTGTGTACCACATGCCGGGAATTTTCATAAGAACTTATTCTGCCAATTTTGACCTTAGCGGAAGAAACGCTGGGATGAACACAAAAGAGGCTTAGAGGGTTGAGACTTACGCTCTAACAGAACAGGGAACGAGTGCCGGAGAGGGGAAAAGAGAATCATTGGAGAAAGAAGAGCTGACAAACTAACGAGACGAAGGACGTTTACAAATTAGGGTAAACCACGATGAAAAGGGTGTTATGTCACTACTTTTTTTTCCCAAGCCATTAGATTATATACAAAACATCAGGAGGGATGCAATCTAGATCGTAGAAGCATAACAGACCATTGTCACTTCGAATTCCGATCTGCTAAAAAGCTTGCACCAAATCATGGCAGTAACGCATCAAAATATTTCGACCGGTGTGAGGTTCATAGGTGGCAAAGAGAACAACGTGGTCTTATGGCGTGAGATATCAAAGAATCGGGCATTAATTACCCCTCACGCACGCGCCATTCTGCATTTGACTAGTGAGAGTATAGGGAGCTTAACACGTCAGCATTTGACTAGTAAGGGCTTCAGGCCCTTATATGATCTAGTTAGTCAGGTCAACTCTTCCTTCGACTAAACTTGACGGGGAGGTTTCTGATATAAGAGAATTTTGGGTCCCTTAACTACGTAGGATAAATCCTGGTCAAACTACCGAAGTGGGCCGACTGGGGGACGCATAGCAATGGAAGTCGAAGGGATGATCAAATATTAATAAGATAGGTTAGTTCGGCCGATCGGGCAATAAAGAAACTTTATTAAATTCTTGCCGATCGGGAGATTGTCTGAATGACCGATCGTCATGTCACATCAAATAGTCGATCGACGGCCTATTTATTCAAGCAGTCTAACTCGACAGTATCACCAACCGATTCCATAAGGCTGAACACCCATCATATTGACTGGCTTTTCTACTAAAACTCGGTTGATTGGCCAAGCCTGCCTACCTACACACGATCGATTGACAAACAAGCTTCTCTTTTTGGGCCGTCTTAGCTACTTGAGCTTGAGCTTAGTCAATCATCTTCAATGGACTGCAACCCGACTATCTTATTGGACCATACTGGGCCTCACTCATAGGGGTTTCCCTATTGGGCCTCCATGTAAGTACCATTAAGGTCATTATCACATAACACTAAAATTGATAAGACAAGGATGAATTCATCCCGCTACTTCCTTAAAAATTGGCATGTTTTCCTGATAAGGTCAGCTGCTCAGTAAGTCTACAAGCCTAATACTCAGCTACTCAGTAGTCCAATGGTCTAAACACTGACCTGCTCAAATTAACATATAACTAATTCGATCTCTTATAAGAAAATCATTGATATACCATCTCTGTTACAACTGATGTGATACCTCGACAATGAAGGGTCATGAAGGTGTGCATATACATAGGGGTCCATCCTCCATGATACAGGTACATTGAGTTTTCATTTTCTACTCTAGTATTCCACTTTACTTGGACTGACTCAAGCATTGGAATGCCTAGTCGGGGACTCCTGAGCTTGCTTCTGACCCCTTGATACTCCTTGATTTTCATTTTCATGATCAATCCAATGCAACTTTGAGTCTTCTGTGATGTGTATTAGTGTTGTACTATTTAACATCGATAACACACTGTTCTTCTCCGCTCAAGAACATGATCGATTCAATTTGTCCAAATTTTTTTTTGATTAATTCAATTATATAAATTCAATTTCAACAACACCAATCTCTTGATATAGTTTCGTGTAGTGCTACTTAGAATCCATTTATTAAGTCTCTAGACATTCCTGACTTTTTTTTAAAAAATAACTTTAAACCTTCTCTATTTTCTAAAGAGTTATATTTTACTCTATATATTTAAAAAATAAAATTTAACTCTTTTATTTTCTATCGAGTTATATTTTACCTCTTATATATTCTATCGAGTAATATTTTATTCTCTATATTTAAAAAATAATATTTAACTTAAATAAGATGTGAAAAAAAATTATAAAAAATAATTGCATCTTTGTCTCTTTTTTTATGATACACCACGAGAGGGAAAAAACATTGAATTAATCATTATATTTTTGATAAAAATTCTCACAAAATTCATATATGCATCGACATAAATAATGTAAAAGTCTCACTAAACTCAAAAAGAGTCAAATTCTAATTGATGAACCAAAATCCAATGAAAATGGAACAAATTTTATCATTAAAAATTTCTCCTCATCATCAAATGTGACATATAATAAAGTAAGAGTGAAGTGTTGGTGTGACAAAATTACACCAATACGAAGATATAGGTTTGTGATTCTTTTTCTATTTCATCTATCCACCAGAAGAACTCACGTCCATAATTTTTCTGCATGCAAATAGTAGTTGACATCTATTAAATGTTAGTGGTTTTAGATTTATGTGATATATTAAGATCTTTAGCACTAATCTTGTAGTTAAAGCAACATATAAACTTCATTTTTGGATTTTGTAATATCTTTGATGTGCGTATTGGTGCAATTTTGTCACATCAACACTTCAGTCCATTTCATTATATGTCATATTTGATGATGAGATAAGATTTTTAATGATGAACTTTATTTCATCTTCATTGATTTTGGCATAAATTTAGAATTCTAACTCTTTTTGTTTGGTGAGGATGGTGGAATGAATTTTTGATTAGTTATCCTTTAGAGTTGCCGTTTTTCTATTATTTTTGTTGGTGTATATATGAATTTTGTAAAGATTTTTATCGAAAGATATAATGGTTAATTCAATATTTTTTTTCTCTTGAGGTTATTGAAAAATGATAAAAAAAAGATAATAACATAATTATCTTTTATAAATTTTTTCACATATGATTTTTATCAAAGAGGATTAATATTATTTTTTTAATACAGAGATAAAATACTATTGATAAAAATACAAGAGCAAAATGAAATTCGATAAAAAAAAATAAGGGATTAAATATTATTTTTTAAATAGAAGATAAAATATAATTCGATAGAAAATATAAGAGAGTTTAAAATTATTTATTTATTTATAAAATCTAAACCCTACTAAGACTTAAAATGCAGAAATTGAGAGGGAATTGATAATGAGTTTGGCTACATGCTTGTCAACCTGTTTATGAGCTTTAATTTTTATTTAAAGATATTTCATTTGTTAAGCTATTCTCATTCTGTTTCTGCACACCATTCCAGTTGAATACAACTCTTGGAATATTCAACCGCCCAGTCCACAAGAAATAAACCAAATTACTAGCTGGTACTTACTCATATAAGGTTTATTAATTAAATTAACCTCAGCATGGCGACAGTTAATACATCTAATGAATATAAATCACAGCAATAAATAATTGTTTTCTATCTTAATTAAAATGTCAGGTACGATATTAAAATATATAATAAATAATTAGTATTTAAAACTAGCAATAATTAATTAACTCAATAGATTAAATACAATTATTATAATATATAATGGCTACAGAATAACAAACATCCAATACATATAATAATGATTTTTTTTAACTTGGTAAAAAGTATATAATTATGATGATAGCACTGATTTAGTATCCAAATTCATAGGAAAATCAGCGTAGTTATGGTCTTTTTTAGTTCCAGCAAAGCATGTTTAAGTTTGAATTAGATGTCATAGAGACAATGATACCTATCAAGTAAAGAGGTTTGTAAAAAGAATTGTCAACCTGTAAGTTTAATAGTTTATATAACTTTCAAATAGAAAGGATTCACTTTCTTTTCATTTTTTTCTTGAACTCAGAATAAGAGAGCACAACACAGGAAATAAGAGAGAGATCTTAGTTTCAATATAAACTCGTAGTCACCAAAACACATTGCTAAGCCAATCTTAATTTAAGAACATCAAATGAACAAGCATGAAAAATGCAACTGAATGGAAGTTTAGGGTAAGAAAAAAGAAGCATCCAGATTAATTCAATGGTCTACTTTGTGTCTAGAGACCTTAAATTTGAAGAGCAGAAAGTAACATAAATGGCTAGGTACTTGAAGAAAAAAAAACAGTCAAATAAGTGGTCCCATGAATTGAATATGCCCGACTCTTAGTAATCCATGAATAATATCAAATTGATATGTGAATTAGCAACCCATTATTGCACAATTGTAGACAAAAGCACCAGCTCTTTCTCGAATAGAAAGCACATCCCACTCCACACCACTTGTGTTTCCATCTTCAGGACGCCAATAGTGCAGAATAATTACTTCACCTTGAGGTCCTCTATGGCCACCAATCACTAACAGTTTATCGTCACATGCTTTGAAAGCAAGGCCCCAACCATTTGAGTAGTCGGCTCTCACAGGCAATCGCCTTACAACATTCCAAGTGTTATTTGCCTTGTCGTACTTCTTAACCTCATTCGTAGATTGATCTGCAGCATAAAGCTGATTATTTACAACAGCAACAAGAGGGGGGGATTGAGTAGCTCTATTACCACCAGGATACATGTCCCTAATTCTTCGCCATGTCCTTGTTTGAAGATTATATTCCTCACCACAGGTCAAAGAATCTGTATGGTTTGACATGCCCCCTATAACATAAAAGTTACCATCCATAAAGAAGCCAGAACATAATCTCCTTGGGACATTCATATCTGGTAGAGTCTCCCAAGCACCAGTCTCCGAATTGTACATCTCCACACATTTTGAAGTACGTCCAAGCGAATCACTTCCGCCAGCAACAATAGCAATTTCCCCAGAGCTTCCAGATCCAAAAAGGCAACGAGGTAAGTTCATAGGTTTGCATCTAGACCAGTCACGCCTTATCAAACTGTACACCCAAATAACAAAGCCTATTACTTCGCGCCCAAAAACAAGTAGCTGGGTTCCCACAGCTAGAGATTCCTTATCTGCACAAGAGAAACAATCGTCACATGGCATCCTTGGCAGCCTCATCCATCTACGCCTGAAAGGATCAAATGCTTCCCAAGGCATCAAACTACATGCCAGGTAAACCCAGTGTTCAATAACACCGTACTGTCTCCTTAATTTATAAAGACAACCACTACGAATCAGTGAGTTAAACCTTCTGTTCAGACAGGCAAGTGAAGGGTAGTCAGACCTACATATGAAGGCCAAACAAACTAGTGCAACATCATCATAGAGTCCAGGAAAAAAACTATCATTAGATCTTTGATCAGTGTAACTATCTCCAGTTTGAATCTTCACCGTAAGCCTTTTACTTTTCAAGCCTCTAACATCCAATCTATCAACATTCACATCTTTGTCAAACATATCATCCTCCTCCTCCCCCAGTAAGATCCGATTATTTGTTAAAAGTAAGCAACCCAATAAATACTTGTGCAAAGAACCACAATCCTGACTAAAAGATCCTAAAATCTGTAATAGATAATTTAGAGTGGTACTCATGGTTCCCAGCTTGCCAAGTTGTAGTTCCATTCCTCTGAGGGTTCCTTGCATGAGTACCTTGACTATCAGCAGTCACGCAATTATACACAGATCACTGAAAAACAATATTAGGCTCTTAAGAAAAAGGAAACAGAATTAAATCACAAATGTAGATATTATTATTTGCAATCGCTAAGGTTACATACAACTCCATGGCATATAAAACATAATAAAACTGAAATAAGAGATTTGACTTTAGGAAAGAAGAGAAATACAAGAGTTAACACCATCAACTATTACTGTGAATGCATAATAGGCCAAATAACAACCAGACATTATGCTAATCGAGGAATAGATAACAAAGATCAGATTGGTGCCACCTGACCCATGAAATTTAGCAGAATTCATATGATGGAAGTAGTTGTACTTGCAAGTTAAAGCTCGCATAAATTAACCAACAGACTCCAAAATAGGTGAAAATTTCACAGTTTTAACTGTGAGGTTTTTTAATGTAGAACGAGCAGCAGGGGTACAGCCATTATGGCAATTACCAAGAACTATTGTAGAATTTAGTACTTTCAAGGTATATGCTGGAAAACAGCTATTTTGCACTAGAGCAAGTACAGGGAATAGGAAAAAAAGACTTTGGCAAGTACAATACTAGAAAGAGAAAGGTGCACCAAACAATGATGTGCGGAAGGACGATAGGGGCATGGCCATATACACTTCTGGGGCCAGACAGTTATGCATATGCCAGAGAGGTATTGGTAGCTTGCCCATGAAATGGTAAACCATGGTAATGTGAATTAATGTCTTGTAACAAAAAAAAAAAATCATATAATGTTGATAATTTTGTCCATTTTCACCAAAATGAACCTTATGTTGTTATATTTGCATTTTGCTTAAATAATCTTAGTTTCAAGCAACCAACGGTTTGGCATCCCAAGATCCAAATAACTACTATGCATTACAACGAAGTTCAAATATGATGAAGATGAAAAATCGTGCATATGTATGTTCAAAATATCCAACCTACAGTACAATACGAGGAAAGAAGAGTTCATACATGGATGTCAAAAAATGGACCAAAGACATGGTGAAGGTGAGCATACATGTCAAGAAAATTTTACTTATAGTGCATATAGGGAAAGAGGGCTTGATACATGGAGGATATAGTTGAACCAAAAATACAAGACCTAACTGTTAGGGTTGCAAGGTTGCAAACAAAGTCCCACATTGAAAACACATAGGACATGAACTTATGAGGGAAGATATCTCGATTGGTATGAGGTCTTTTGGGTAAATCCCAAAAACAAAACCATGAGAGTTTAGGCCCAAAGTGGACAATAATAGAGATATCTAAATTTCTTCAGTCCTAACAATTGGTATTAGAGCCGGACTATCAGAAGATCTAACCGCCGACTGTGTACAAGAGCTATGGTATAATCGAGCCATGTGAGTAGAATATTGACCTCAAACAAAGGAAGTGGAGGCTTCCGTGTTCGGATTAAGAAGACCAGACATCAAGCAGGAAGTCCTAATTGCAGGTAGGCAAGGAAGACCTAGTAGGTCGGTTGGACCGAGAGGCAGGAAGACCTGGTGGGTCAAGGATCGGACATCAAGAGGATAAGCTTTCCGCTTGAGTGGGCCCTCTGATCCTTCGTTTGAGAGGGGAGGGGGGAGTGTTGAGGTTGCAAGGTTGCAAACAAAGTCCCACATTGAAAACACATGGGAAAAATCATAAACTTATAAGGGAAAGATATATCTCTATTGATATGAGGTCTTTTGAATAAAACCCAAAAATAAATCATGAAAACATAGGCTCAAAGTTGACAATATCATACCATTGTGGAGATATCTAAATTTCTTCGGTCCTAATACTAACACCTTGAATTTAAATTCAAACAAGGATTTTGTTGTTTCATACTTTTCAGACAATGTACGGAACAAGGATTTTGTTATTCCACTTTCATGCTTTTAAGACAATGTTGGAATATGGGATGGCATGAATGCTTGAATGCTTGAGTCAATTCAACACTGCTTCAAAATAAAGAATTGGGGAAAGATGATGCGGAAATATACATACAAAGATATATATATATATATATATAGAAACTAGCAAAGCAGATATTGCTGAGTGAACATATAGAAAAGTATGTGCATGTGTGCATTACACAAATCATGGAACGGAAATTCATGCTGAATATGACTTGAAATGATTAACTAATTAAAAAGGTGAACAAATTCTGCCTCCCAAATTGAATTCTTGTATAGGAATTGAGTAGTTTTGACATCATTTAAAGCATTGATGACAAGATAGGTTCCTTGAATTCATACATAAATCAAACTAATAAATTGACCACATCAAGTTCTAGTTTCTGTTTGGTTTTGTAGCAATACAAATCTATACAAAGATGAGCTTCCAAATAACATCAACACCATGAAGGCTAGTAGCAAAAGCATCAAGCCAAATCATAGTTAAGTCGTCAAACAGGAAATTTGACCTTTCCTACACATAAGAACCACTGTAGATAGTAGTATAGAGTATATGGCCTTTAACTCCAAACTTATGGCAGAACCATCTATTTTGAGCCTTCGCTAACCATATCTGTGGTCCAACAACATGATTAGGCATACTTGAATGCAGGTAAAATCGTAGCGGTAGTCGGGCGGGATAGCTAGCGTAGTGGCTAATCGAGCTAGGGGTAGGGGGGGGGTAGGGATGGGGGGGGTGGCTGGAAGCGGCATGGGACCTAGGCGACTTACAACTGTTGAATGACGTATCTCTAGCATACATAGATCATCATAGCGGAGTTAGTAAAAGAGATATGATCGCTAGGTTTTTAGCAATAAGTTAAGTCATATAGTATATTACTTTTCATTTGACAGTTTGGGAGATGGATTTTTGTAAGAATTGACCTTCCAAGATGTTCATTTATTAGATGGATACCTATGGAAAAAGATTGACATCATGTTGCAACTAAAAGAGATTTCCTCCAACCTATGAGAGAAAATTCACAATATGGTGCAAAAGAGATTCCTCTAC
This sequence comes from Boesenbergia rotunda, assembly GCA_024364735.1. Classification (NCBI taxonomy): domain Eukaryota; kingdom Viridiplantae; phylum Streptophyta; class Magnoliopsida; order Zingiberales; family Zingiberaceae; genus Boesenbergia; species Boesenbergia rotunda. Next base: position 142,349 of record JAGFNQ010002561.1, on the reverse strand, counting down.
CTCCAAAATTCGTGTTGTAAATACTAAATAACCAACTGCCGCTTTTGCAATTTAGCAATAGATAAGGTCTCTCAAAACAGTTAGTACCTCTAGAATCAAATTTGTGTATATTTTCTAACTATATGCATTGGAAAAAAAGTTAGCCATCATATGAAAAATAAATAATTACCATGTCAAGTTCACTACTGATTCTGATGTGATTTTAGGGAGTCTACATTTGGATATACTCTTTGATGCAATATAATGAAGTTATACACCACAATAACGTGATTTCTGAGAAGTATCAAGTTTCAATCTTCTGAATCTCATAGAACCAAAGCTACCCAGCTTAAACATTATAACTTCCACAGCTTAACCATGAATATGAGCAACCTGAGTTCAGGACACAGTATTCAAAAGTTATAGACACAGCCCTTCTTTAGATCGACCTGGGTTCATATAGTCGCTTTCATTTTTTCTCTGATAAAAAATATAGGTTCATAAATGTTTAGTTCGTCCACAAAGTGAACATGTGCACAAAAGGGATACACATATAAAAGGGTCATATATTAGGATGAAACAGCAAAATAGTCCTACTGCGGATGAAGCTCACTATACAACTCTTCAAAGAACCAGTTCGACTGCAGTTCACACAATACCACGATTTTATGGTTCCATTAATTGAATGGAAAGACATTATATCATAATATTTCATAGCAAGCACGCATCTTTTTGGTCGAGAGTTGGAATATTCCTTCGACTAATGAACATTCAATCAAATGCAGAATCTTATATACCAATAGACAGCTAAAACAAAAACGTTTCCCGGAAAATTTATCGAGTAAATGGTCATATATGTGATTTTACCTCATTGGATAATGGCCAACTAGTCTCAATTGGTCACAAAAACATTTTCAGCGCATCATCCGCTCCTTGCCTAAATCCCCGCGAAAAGAATGGCATCATGTATCTAAGCTAGTAAGAAGGAACCACAGATCTCCAGATCCAAGAACAAGCTTCGACATCAGAAGACCAATTACAGGGCATGACCCTGTGAATCAGTATCAAATCCACTTAATCAAATGTTGCCAAGAAAAAAAACAAGAAGAAAGCAGTCTCTCCTCCTTCCACAAGAGATCAATCATCTCGAGCCCAACACCTACTAGAGAATCGATCGAGGGCATCGCCAAGGTTCCAGATCCGCCTACGGCGATCGAAGGGAGGGTCCGTCCGATTGCCCAGAATGGGCCATCACGCGACCAAAAAATGGGCGAAGAAACGAGGATCTGTCAGCCGGCACAACCAGATCAGCCTCGGGTCATGGAAACGACCATCGAAAACGCCTAGAAGAGATCGATTCGCCGCCGCAGAGCGGAAGACAGACAGGGGGGGTAGACATCCCTCGTTGCGAGTCGATACTTAAAGGAGGCCGGTAACTGGGGGCTCACATTAGGGACGAAATGGTAATTCAACTTCCAGGGACAAACGATAATAAATAACATTAAAATTCGTACTGGCCATCGACCGTCCGTTCCCTCTTATCCAGGCGATGGACGACAAGAATGTTGTCCGTATATAAAAAGATATGCAGATAACCGTACTGTCAATCTCGATTTGCGGCCGCACGGGAGCGAGGCCAATGCAGCTGCTAACTTCCTGCTTCCCACGGGCGAAACTCTGCGTTCTGCACCCGCCGGGACCACCGACGTCACCCAGCGTCACAAATGCGGGCCCCACCTCACGGGCCTGACTCGGTTACGGCCTGCGGGTGGATACGCTCTGGTACGCGTTACTCTTTCGATGTCGGAGTTCTAAACTCACCCCCATTTACTCAATCCGTACTCGCATATATCTCTTCCGATCAATCAAACAAGGAGGCGTAGATTTCTAGTAGTAATGGGTGACTTTATACGTCAGCTTTTGCCAGGCTGTTGGCTGGGTAAGGGTTCGACACTTGCTAAGGGGAGTGGGAATTCTATTTTTTAACTCAACGGTAAACGGGGAGATGACGGCATATTTCTATAACAGAAAATAAACAGACGCAGCAGAGCATAAAATTACGAGAAAGCCACTGAGTCGCCCTATGTTCTGAGAACCTTTAATAAGAGATTCTACCCTCCCATTTTGTTTTTCCTTATAATATTTTTATCAAAATTATTAGATAAACCTAAAAAAAATTAAAATAATAATTATTCGTTATATTTCCATAGAAAAATGATAGGGAGAGTGAAAATGGGAGAGTAAAAGACAGAGTGAATGAGGTGGCAGCTTGCATCAGCGCTCCACGTCAGCAAGAACCCACGTCATCGCGAACCCTAAAATCCTCTTCGCAACAACCCATCGCGAAAAAGGAAATCCCGAGCCTTATCCCGAACCTTAAAACCTCCTCTCCCCTTCCCTCGCCTGATCCTCTGCGCTTGCCATCTCTGCGTCGCCACCTACTCTGTGTCGCCATCTTCACTCTGGGCCGCCCATCTTTAGTAGTTTCGCGGGTTGTACTTTGTCATTGCTCGTGGCGAGGGTATGACCATTGGATCTGTGCTAGGTCGAGGAGTGGTGGGGGATTTTCGGGAATTAGTTTCGATCTGGCCCGGCGTAACCCTCCTTCGATTGCACTATTTTGTCTCTTATGGAAAAAGAGGGAGGGGGGGGGGTTTGGGTGGATTGTTTGTTCCCCGGACTTAGATCGTGATATATTATTCTTCTTTTTTGAGTTTTCGAAGTGTTTCCTTGCGGAGTACTCTCCTTGTCTTGGTGATTTTTGATGAATTTTCTGCTTAATTAGTTCCTTTCCAGTATATTTTCATTACGGAGATGTTGTGTGATTCTGAATGTTGAATGGACTCCCCCCTAGTTTTCATATGAAGGGATAAGGCTCCGAGTGTTAACTACTTTGACTGATCCTTTAAGATCCATTCTGCTCTTAGGATTTCTATTTCAACCGAATGCAATTTAACTATGATGTATAACTCTTTCCTCAATATGGATTGAGATTTAACTATCAGTGGGAAAGAAAGCATACAGGATGGAATTCTTATTCTTGAATGTTTTACTTTCAGCTGTTTCCTTGTCATTTGAAGCGTTCTTGAATCTGTTGCCATAGTAATCTCTTTGAGGAAGAAAGCTTGAAGAAATGTGGCTATGCATCTTTAGCATAGAACATATGCAAAACTTTCGAGTCTTGGCTTTTATTCTGCTTTCATTCTGCTTTAGCTTTTATTTTGCTTTAGCTTGGAACTTAACTCCTTATCGGTATTGCTTACTTAAAGTGTGGTATTGCTATTTATATTTTCACGGTAATGATACTCTCAGCGAAATGTAGGAAAAACATTACAGGAAAAAAGGAAAGATAATTCATGGCAAGTGGCCAATCTTCATTGTCATCATCATCTTTCACTCGAAGACGCATGAATGACGAGCAATGTGGTGCTTCCCATATATTATGTTGTTGTGGGTTAAGAGCTAATCTATGGACATCATGGAAAGAAACCAATCTAGGAAGACGATTTTTTTTCTATCAAAAATTTAGAGTAAGTTTTTGATACAATAACATAGGTAATAGCAATGTGTTACTGCTATTTTTAATTATTGGCTTTTTATTAAGTTCATTTCAAATGCAGGAAAATGGATGCGACTTTTTCTTATGGCATGACCCAGAATTGTCAGAGAGAACGAAGGAAATTATTAATAATTTGAAGAGGGAGAACAAAAAATTAGAATTGGAGATTAGTGAATTCAAGGCGTCTATTGGTTACAAGGATGCAGTTGAGTGCAATGATCGATTTAGTGACGTTAACAACAATTTTGATACTATGAAGTTGGGTGCTAAAATTTGTTCACTGAATAAGAAGTTTAGAATTGCTATATTTGTAGTTGTATTTACTTGGGTTGTGATGATTTTGAGTTGGTTGATGTAATTTGCTATATGTAACTGATAGCTTGTCCTTAAAAATTCTGTGTTGACTATGAGTTGGTTGATGTATTTACTTGGATTGTGCTTAATTTAACTGATACCTTGTCATTTTGAACCTTGATTTTTGTTAAGTCTAAGTTTATAATAGTTGAAATAGAATTTCGATTTCATACAAATTGATGATTCCTAACAAAAAAATTGTAACTGTTCCAGCTCACATCCAACCTTAACTGTCGCTATTATCCTTTGCTTAAAGTTCAGATTTATCAATTATTAGAGAAGTGGTTCCTTAATAAACAACTATTGGTCAAGAAATGCTCCTGCTACCTTTTTTTCCCCTCTGTGCAGAGCACAAAAGAAACTTATACAATGAACGACTTTCAAGTTCTACTCAACCAGATCCAGAATTAGATCATTTCTACTAAGGTTTTTCTTTAATCAACTTGAACAAAAACTAAAGATAGTCAATCTGTTCAGCAATCAATTGCCCTTCTTGTGGCAATTGAGAACAACAGCCCGATTACCAGATCCTCTACATTGTTGGGGCAATCGGCTCAAGTATGATCTGGAGGATCATGAGTTTTGATGTGTATGTCAATATGGTTAAGTTAGGGTTTCATGTTAGACTAATATGTGTATGTGAGTGTGTAGGTTTGCAGGTATACATAGAGGCAAGCCGTGGGCTTGTGTGCGCATCCGAGGGAAGCCGTGGGCTTGTGTGCGCATCCGAGGGACCATGGACAAAGTAGGGACGATGAGCCGAGGGAAGCGGACTTCAAGGCATGCGTGAAGGATAGTATGGAGGCAAGCCGAGGGCTTGCGTGCGCATCTGAGGGACGGGAGCCGAAGATGAAGAGGGCGTGAAGGCAACAAATCGAGACTGCTGTTTGAAGAGTCAACCATGTCATGAGGGTCCGAGTGTTGAGTGATTGTACTCGGGAACTAAGCCGGGAGGGTTCGAGTGCGGAGAGAAATGTACTCGGGAAGGGTAACCCTAGGCTTACGGAAGGACCAGTCAACTACCCCTGGGGCAGTCGACTGGTAACGATCATTTCAGCCTCGAGCTCTATTTAAGGGAGCTCGTTTAAGGCCATTTTTCCTTGGCAAAACCTTCTTGGATAGAGCTGGTTAGTAGCCTCTATTGCTCGGGTAGTGTCCAGAGGTTGTGGTGAGGTTTCTCCACCCATAAGGAGCTAGGAGATCTAGCCGGAGGTGCTCCGGGGAATCATCCACCAACAGATTAAGGATCGTCCACCTTACAGACTGCCATGGAGTAGGAGCATCATCTCCGAACCACGTACATCGGTGTGTCGTTCTTATTCGTTAATTTTTGTTTTTATTTAGTATATTCCGCTTGCGCACTAACGATTGTAGGAAGAAAACAGAAAGAAACTATTCACCCCCTCTAGCTTGACGGCCACGGTCCTAACAAGTGGTATCAGAGCGGAGGTTGCTCATCTACGGACTAACCACCGAGAGAGCACAAGCTAGAGGAAATGATGATGGAAGACAAGTTGGATGATGACATCAACATTCCACCGCCTTATGATCATGAAGATTTTGACTATTGGTGGACAAGAATGAAGACTTGGTTTGGAATGGATTGGGAGTGCATGGTGATGTTACAAGAGCTATTCGAAATTCAAAGAGATAAACATGGAAAAAGGCTTCGATCTAGATATTGGACTAAGGAGCAACAAGCCCAATCTAAGACAAATGAGAAGGTAATTGGTATATTAAGTAATATTTTGCCTAATAATGTGTTGAGTGGTGTAGGTGAATATAAAAACACATATGATTTGTGGAATAAGTTGAAGAATTTTATGAGAATCCTACACAAGCCCAAAAGGTAAAAGAGCCAAAGGAAATAAACTCAATGGTCCAAGAAGACAAAGAAGAAGAAGAATTGCTCATCGCATCAAATGAAGTGGAAGAAGAGAGTGAGAGGTCATCCACTTCATCAAGGGAAGAAGAAGAGGTCTCCACCTCAAGAATTGAGGGGGAGGAGAGACCCTTGTCAATGCCGGAGCGAGAAGAAGTTCCTACCTCCACCAAAGCAAGGATAAAGGACAACATCATATGCTTTCGATACAACAAGAAGGGACATTACAAAGATAAGTGTCCACTAGATAAAAAGGAGGTAAACCCTAAACCCGGGTTCATTCATTTGAAAGCTAATGTGGGCTGTAGGGAAAAGAAGGAAAAGAAGCACATTAGGTGCTACACTTGTGGGGACCAAGGACATTACCACACCCAATGTCCAAGAAAAGGACAGCTCAAGAAAATGAAGCATTTAAGAAGATGGGAAAAAGAGGAAAAGAAGAGAAGCTCACATCAAGGGGGAGCTACAAGGGTAAGGGAGGAAATCCCTAACTTTACGAATGCTTCAAATGATTTTATGAGTACTAGGAATATTAATGATTGCTTGCCTATGCGTAATTTTGGTTTCAAGTATTATGATAAAAATAGAAATAACATTGCGTGCCAAAATTCTAAACAAGGCATGGTTCATGATAAATCTAGGGCTTTTAGACCTAAGGATCAAGACATTAACTCTAAGAAAGGGAGACACATGCCTAGAAAAATGAGTAGATCTTGGAATGATCAAAATGATCATGGTGATATTAAGGTTAAGAACCTAGAGAAGGAAAATTAAGCTTTGAGGGAAAAGCTTGATAAGTTAGAAAAGAACTTAGATAGACTCATTAGGAGATCTAAGGGATTGAGCATGACACCAAATGATCAACATCTTAGGAATGGTAGGTCGGGACTAGGATACCAATCTAGGGGGTTAAATGTTAGTAAAAAGGCTAGTGAAAAATCACATGGCAAGGTGTCATATGACTATAGCAAAGAAAAGGTCAAAAATGACAAGAAGAAATCATTTAAAGGGAAGAAGAAAAAGTTCACCAAGGACAAGGTGTGGAAAGTTATGAAAGTAAGAGTTGAAGGTCAAGAAGCACCGAAGATACATCGGTGTGGTCTTGCCTTGGTAGATGAGTCACCAAGGGAGGTGACTAGGGCTAGGAGCTCAAGGGAGAGCTCTAGAGGTCAAAATGGGATCTATGGTCAATGGATCTCAGGAGGATTCCTTCTAGGAGATTAGATGAACTATGAAATGTGCCAAAGGATTTGGAAGGCTAGTGTGAGTCTTAATCCTATAGAATTGACACATTAAAGGGAGTTTTGTGGAAGAAAAGATGAAAGTAGACTTATATTGTGGGAAAATTAGTTTTAATATGTAGATGTCATATGTTGAGGTAATCTCTAGTCCGGAGTGACCAAGTGTTTTGATGTTTGGGCAAAGGGTTTAAGTTAGGTTTACCCTTGTGTTCTTATATGTGTATGTTGAGTGTGCAGGTTGTACATGTTACACATATGGACTTGGCTGGACGACCTCGGTACGGTGAAGGGTGGCATGGAGACAAGTTGGAGGCTTGTGTGCACCCGAGAGACCATGGAGAGTAGGGACGATGAGCTAAAGGGCGCGGACTTCGAGGCATGCATGAAGGATGGTATGGAGGTAAGCTGGAGGCTTGCGTGTATCCGAGGGACGGGAGCCAAAGATGAAGAGGACGCGAAGGCAACAGTCGAGGCTGCTGTAGAGGAGTCAGTCGAGTCGTGAGGGTACGAGTGTTGTGTGATTGTACTCGAGAAATCCTAGGGTTCGAGTGCGGAGTGGAATGTACTCGGGAAGGGTAACCTTAGGTATGTGAGTAGACCAGTCGACTGGCCTGAGGGCAGTCGACTGATGAAACTCACAGAAGGGTCTCAGCTTGGGACCAGTCGACTGCCCTGGGGGCAGTCTACTGGTAGGTGGCTGGTGAGTTGGCTGAGAATTCAAACACTGGGGTGCAATGGTCAAATTTCAGTGGCACCAGTCGACTACCCTAGGGGCAGTCGACTGGTAGCGAGGGTTTCAGCCCGAGTCCTATTTAAAGAGGACTTCGTGGTAGCTGAGATTCTTGACGAATCTTGTCTTGGTTAAAGGCAAGATAGTAGTCTTTGTGCTCAGAGGTTTGCTTGGGATTGTGGCGAGGTTTCTCCACCCACAAGGAGCGACGAGAGCTAGCCGGATGTTATCCGGGGAGTGATCCACCGATAGATTCTTGGATTAGTCACCCGTCCAGGGTGGATACCAAGTAAATCGGGTTTATTAGCGTTATTTATTGTTGTTAGTTTTATTTTGTTTGTATTTCCGCTGTGCAACTAACAACGTAGGAAGAAAAAGATTTGAAGAAACGCTATTCCCCCCCTCTAGCATACGGAATCGATCCAACATCATATAACTCAGTGATAGGAATGTATTGTGATTAAGTATGGGAAGATACATCAAGGACAGGTCAAAACTAGAACTTTTGGATATGTTTCAATGGCACAATTTAGGTAGTTGTGAATTTCGTGCCAATCTTGGGATCCGGAATAGATTTACTTGAAAACATATTTTTCACAAGTAAACATAGGCTCCACAAATGTCTCCACGAAATTTCAGATTTTTTGGAGGTTTGTGGAATTAACTACGCATTTCTGAAATTTGGATTGAAAAATTGGGAATTCACAGGTATCAGTCGACTACCCCTAGGGCAGTCGACTGAACTCTCGGGTCAGTTTTGCAGTCGACTTCCCCAGGGGCAGTCGACTGGTATGCAGGGATTTTAAAAGAAGAGGTCGCGCGGGGGTGGCCGAACCTAGGGTTTTCGGTGCCACCCCCTGCGAGCCTTCGTCTCTCTCGACCTCCCCTCTTGTCCTAAAGCCTTTCCAAGTCCTCAAATCATCTTCCTAGCCTCCCTCTACCTCGGATCTAAACCTAGGGCTAGGAAAATCTCTCTTTTTGAGTCAACCCTCACCAACATTCATCATGGAACGCCCCAAGAAACGGTAACTATATGTGTAGTTTATTTTTCCATTTAGTTCATGGTTTGGAACTAATTTGTCTCATTTTGCATGTTTTCCTTTGTTTTTTTTTCTTTATGGGGTGGTTTTGGAACATGCATGGGTATATTACATGTTAGAATGGCACAAAAGAGGAAAGTGGGTGAGGGTCATCCCGACAAGGGCGTGTGGATCCTGACGCATCTCGGTTCAGTTCCGAGGCTTGCCGATACTGAGTTTACAGTCATGAATTGTCGGTATTTGAACCAATCATATTTTCAAGAAAAAGCCCCCCACATCATCGAGATGATTACTTACTTTGGGCTAGAGCGGGTGGTCCACTGTCAACATTATATTAATGTTGACATGTGCAAGGAATTTTACGCCAACCTTCTATGCATTGATTCTGATAATGAGGTTTATGAGTCTCTGGTAGGCGGTGTTACCATTCCCTTTTCCCCTGCAGACTTAGGAGAGTTTTTAGGATGTAGGGAGTCTAATAGTGAGTTCGTTGGTGTTCCAAAGGTCATTGAGCCGTTGGCTGTACCAAATGTCACAATAGATCAGATCCACCGACATTATTTTGATAGATCTCGATGTACTCGGGACCATATCTTTGAAGCTAAGCGAATGAGCCCTGCTAGTAATGTTTTGTATAAAGTTGTTTTAGAATGCATCTTGCCAATTGTCACCAAAGGGCGGTCGAAGATTCAACTTCCCCACTTGGTGATGATGTATGCCTTGGAGAGAAGGTTAGACATTAACATTGCATTACATATCTTTACATCCATTATCCATTTCTCCCATGGTGTTGGTAGGAAACTTTACATGTCATTTTGTCATATCTTGACTGAGTTTTTCAAGTCCATGGGGATCATCACCAATAGGGGTCAGAGGAATAATTTGTCTAAGGATTATGATCAGATTGGCTCTAGGCAGCTCTCCCTGGCAGGACTTGAGTGTCAGCAGGGGGTGTAGGTTTGGCGCCAGCATCTTGCGTCTTCGAGCTCCGATGATGAGGAGGTTGCGGCTGCAGGGATTTCAGAGGAGAGGTTCTCCAGGCTGGAGGCAGAGGTTCATGGCCTCCGGGAGGACTTTCATGGTTTTCAGCAGCAGCAGGTGGATTTTCAGCAAGTGCAGACTGCTATTCAAGAGGAGGTCCATGGGCTTACAAGGGCCTTTCGGAGGTTTCTCTTGGATCGGAGTAAATCGATAGAGGGGGGGGGTGAATATCGATCTTAAATTTTTTCGGAAAAGTAGAGCGATTACGCAGCAGAAAACAAGAAAATAATTGCTAACACAAGTTCTTTTTACTTGATTCGGAGTCGCGGTCGGCTCCTACTCCAAGGCTCACGGTCCTTGACCGTTTACGTTGGACAATTCTATATTCGTAAAGATCTTTTACAGGTTCGAGTACAGATATAGAATTGAAATTGAAAGTATAACACTTTTCGTAATTTAAATGCTACTGACGCCCGAGGTGGATGGAAGTTCGGAGCAGCGGGTCGTCGTCGGCGCTTGAATCGCGAGGTTGGAGCGTAGCGCTTGAATGAAAGTGTTGAGAGCAATGTGAGCAAGATGTTTTGAAGCCTTGGGAGTGAACCCCCTTTTATAGTCGACTCCTGGACGTCTGTATTGAAGGGGCGCCTGACACGTGGCCTCTCCTGCGCGAACTCTAATCCGCAGGCTCGGTCATCGCTTATCCCCTTCAATGAGGCGCCTGAGCTGTTGGGGCGCCTAGCTTGACTTGGTCTGGAGGCTTCGTGGCAGTTTGCTTCGATGACTTTGAAATAGCCTTGCAATGGGGCGCCTGTATCCATACAGGCACCTAGCCTAGTGAGGCGCCTCACTCCATTGAGGCGCCTGAGCTGCAGAAACACCGTCCCTTCGTTTTCTGCAACCAAGGTTAGTTCCAAAACACAAGAAGCAAATAAAATAATAAGTTTAGACCATTGTTTACAACCTTAGCTGTCTTGGTTCTGACTTTGGGTCTCCCAAATGGAACCCTAGGTCGAACCGACGCCTAATGTTCCCTCTACGGGGAACACGTCCTCACCTACTCCTCTCGGGAGAATTTACCTTTTTTGCCAACCGGCTCCTCCGGTTGGACTTTTGGCCAACTTCACTCACCAGGTCTTCATGCCTAGTCCTCGACCAGGTCTTCGGTGCCCAGCTTCACTCACCAAGTCTTCGGTGCCCTGTCCTCGACCAAGTCTTAGTGCCCAGCTTCACTCACCAGGTCTTATTGTCCAACCTTAGGTCAGGACTTAGTTGCCCAGCCCGCGGCCAGGACTTAGTGCCCAATTCAATGAACCAGGACTTAGTGCCTAGTGTACCTAGGACTTTCCTGCACACTCAATCAGCTTGTTAGATCACAAACAAATCTTAACTTCTGAATCCTTTGCTATTATCAAAACAAAGGTTTGACTTTGGTGCTTCCGACACCAACAATCTCCCCCTTTTTGATTTATGACAACACGGTTAAAAATGTTAAGTTAAAAAGACATATTAGAGTAATCTAACAGTAGTGACAACAGAATTTTAACTCCCCCTGAATTTCACATTTCCCCCTGATGTTTTCAATGTCACGTGAATTTTCTAAGTGCTAATTGTTTTTCAAGTTTTAGCAAAAACTTAAGTTTTGAAAGATAGTTTAAAAAATCCCAGCTTAGAAAAAAATTTGCTTAAAAACATTTTCACAAAAATGAATTTGTTTACAAAATTACTTAGCACATTTGCCAACAAATTTTTGAAAGATAGTTTAACTCAGGCAAATTTGTTTACTACAAAAAAAAACTTCTTTAGAATACCCTTAATAATTTTGAAGCTTTTTGAAGTATTTTGAAAGCACTTAGAGTTACCTTAAGAGTTTGAAGCACTTAAAAAATACTTAGAAAAGCTTTTTAGGTACTTGAAAACTTTTTAGAATAAGTTTGAAACACTTAAAATAGTTTTGAAACCATTTTTAATGTATTTAAAACAATTTTGAAGTATTTAAAAACTGAAAAGTACTTGAAAACTGAGCACTTAGAACTTTCTTCTTTACTTTTTGAAAAAGAGATGAAAAAATTTGAAAAAAAAAATTTCCCTCTTTCTTTTGTTCTCTCCCCTTTGCCAACAAATTTTTGAATGATAGTTTAGCTCAGGCAAATTTGTTTACTACAAAAAAAAACTTCTTTAGAATAAGGGTGTGTTTGGTTGAGGGCGTTCCTTGATAACCTTGGTTATTTATCCAAGGTTATCAATAAACACCTTGTTTGGTTTAGGTAATGAAGAATTCCCAGGTAATCAATTATACCCGCCACATCAGCAAAAGTGGTCATCTAACCCGGAATCAGAAAACCAAGGAAAAGCCTGGTTTTTCTCAATTCCGGGGTTAAGATAATTTTCTTTCCAAAATTAACCTTCATTATTTTCTGTTTATGACACAAATATCCTTAAGAATCAATTAAATTACATATAATACCCTAATAAAAGATTTTTTTCCTGCCGACTCCACGCGACATGCCCCGACTCTTCGCCTCCCACGGCCAGCGGTGATTCTCAAACCCTAGCAGAGCGGTGATTCTCAGCGGCGACTCCACGCCCCGATTCGAAGGGCGATTCTCAGCGGGTCTCTATGTCTCTGCTGTCCCGTTTGTCGGCGCTAGCTGCTGCCTCCGCTCCTCTGCTCTCTCGCAATGGCTAGCTGCATTTTAGCATTTGGTTCCTTTCTGCAACGTTTCTTTCTCTTGCGCGGCTCGATTTCTTCGTGTTTCCTTTAATTAAATGGCTTTTGTTTTGATTGACTTCCCTTGCAGGCCTCCGAGAAGAAGCTTGCGAATCCCACGAGGGATATTAAGGTACAGAAGCTTGTTCTCAATATCTCCGTCGGCGAGAGTGGCGATCGTCTTACCAAGGCGGCGAAGGTACTTGATCTGACTTCTCTTCACTTGAGTTGGTTATAGATGTCGTGTCACGAAGATGATTTATTGTAGGTTATGTTCTGGCTGTATTTTTCCCCCTTTTGTCTTGGCTTTCTCTTGTCTTGTCCAAGTCTTTTATCACGGTTGTCAAAATTGTGTTTTTTTTAATCCGTGGGGTGAAAGAGAATTATGTTGCAAACTAAAATTGTGAAGTTTCTGTCTTTTTCAGACTAACCTTGTTTGAATCTGTTTATCTACATGGTGATTCTGAACAAGGGCAACATGGTTAGAATCAAAGGATGAAGTCAAATAGCATGAAATAGCATGTACATTGATCAGGTATTGGTATTGATATCCAAGTTTTACACTTTTCTTTGCCGTGTAAATAAACAGATCTTCATTTTTACATGAAATAGCATGTACATTGCACTTGGTTTTGGTATGGATTAATATTTTTATTGATCTTGCTGTTGTAGTTTGCTAGGAAACTGTAGTTTCTATACCTTCATGCAATTCATTTGCTAAATCAGATCATCCTTTGCAAACTTACAATTCCTTGGATTCATCTATTGAAGTTGATAATGTGGATGCAACTTCTGTCGATAATGAAGGGAATAAGGCTATGTCATTAAGCTGGGAAAACAATTCCAATGGGAAAATCAATACAGTATATTTAGGAGAGCAGTCTTTGGGTAGTGAAGAAAAGCCGAAGCATATACATTCAGTTGCTAATGTTTGCGAGGAAAATAAGGAAAATGGACATCCAAATGGGTTTCTTAAGACTGAATTTTTGGAGCAAGATTCGTTGGAGAACAACAAAAATGCTCCATGCAATATGTTCCTGGTATTCATTTCCTTAATTGCAAATGTTTCTTTCCCTTAATTTGCATTTGGAGGTTGAGTTCTATTTCTCATTCATTTCCTTCTATTCCCTGAGAGACTGTAAGGTTGATTGGTTGCCATTAATTCGTTCCTGGTAATTCTCAGTTTTCAACGTGCATGTATAGTATAGCCGTGTAGTGAATATAAGATGTTTGTGTTACCATGCGGAACCACTGGTCCTATTTCATGATATTCAGCACTTGGCAGTTGTGAAAAAGCTAGTTGGAAAGAAACTGATAAAGTAGAAAACCTACATCCTGAAAGATGCAAAATGATGCATCAGTTATAGTTGCAGTCCTTAATTGGAAGTGTTTATTAACAGAAGATTTGTTTTGTTGAATTTATCTATACTGAAATGCAGGATCTTCCTGGCGCTTTGGATGATGTTGCAATAACAGAAGCCTTGGAACTTCACAAGATCAAAAATCGACAGTGGGCTATCTTCAAAACTTCGGCTATTAAAGGAGAAGGGATATTTGAGGGCTTGGATTGGTAAGAACTTGCAAATGGGCAACACATAACTAACTCTTTTGCTTTGTTCTCTCGAAAACAATTTTTATTATCATAATAAAGTTGTCTTAGATAATTATTCTAAGCAGCTTCACTTAGAAATATATTTTTCAATTATTTTACACAGGCTCAGCAACACTCTAAAATCTGGTTGAGTTAAATTTTTGTGAGACCTTGTGTACGCAGCCAGTCAAACTCAGAAGCGTGTATTCTGAAAAGCTACTTTGGGTGTATGTTAAATTTGATTTCACATCTTGTTGGTTCGTAGTTTGATTGGTGGAAAATGTCATAGTATGAGTTTTACGGGTAAAGGGTTGAAGTCATTGGAGTAAATCATTTTACCTTATTTTATTCTACTAAATTTTCTTTGGAACCAAGGAGAAATTCAATTCAAATATGATTGGATGTATCAATCATCTGAAATGTTGTACAGTCGTCCTTGTTTTAGGAGATGGCTTGAGCCCCAGTTTCATCTACGAAGTTGGAAATGATACAAAAGAAAAGTACAAGTAAACTTGAATTCTTGCGTAATGTCCAATGAAGCCAATTATAAGTATTCTCTGTATTACCACCTTCCTTTTATTTTGATATTTATGTTGTTATTATTATTTAAAAGGAGTAAATGCTGAAAATTGGAAAAATTTCACTCTATTTTTTTGTTTGTTTAGTTTAAAATTGATTAAGTACATTGTATCCTTTAAACTTAACAAAAATAGAATAAATTTTATTGCACTAGGTACTTATCTCTTTATTTGGGGCTGCTCATTAAAATTTAAGTATCGTAAAAACATTTTAAAATTTTATATTTCATTCTAATTATTAATATTAAAAATGATTTTTTTTAGAAAATAGAGATAAAAAATGTAAATTAAATATCATTTTAAAAAAATTACATTCCATCAAAAAGTAACGCATCAACAAAAAAAAATTAAAAAAAACAATAGTTTGATATACATTAAACCAGGGGAATATAGTAATTGTAATATTAGGTTATACATTAAAACCTTCAACCAAACAAGGTTTTGTCCCACTATCAAAGATTAAACCAAACAACATTAGGTTATATCTTATTCCTTATAACCTTGGTTATGTAATTACCTGGTAATCACATACCCAAGTTATCAAGGAACACCCTCAACCAAACGCACCCTTAACAATTTTGAAGCTTTTCGAAGTATTTTGAAAGCACTCAGAGTTACCTTAAGAGTTTGAAGCACTTAAAAAATACTTAGAAAAACTTTTTAGGTACTTGAAAACTTTTTAAGTACTTGAAAACTTTTTAGAATAAGTTTGAAACACTTAAAACAGTTTTGAAACCATTTTTAAAGTATTTAAAACAGTTTTGAAGTATTTAAAAACTGAAAAGTACTTGAAAACTGAGCACTTAGAACTTTCTTCTTTACTTTTTGAAATAGAGATGAAAATTTTGAGAAATTTGGGGAAAAAAATTTCTCTTTCTTTTGTTCTCTCTCCCTTTGCCATATATCAAAAAAACTAATTACAACAAATAAATTAGAACTAGTAAGATATTGAAATTCTGTATTGAACCAACTCTAAAAAACTGGACCAAACCAAATTAGATCGATCTTGTTCGGGTCCTGTCTAACCATGTTAGCTACTTACTAACTGTCATAAACAATAGCTTTTGATAGGGTTAGTCAAGTTAAGTGTTCTGATCAAGTTAGATTTTCTAAGCTTGACACTTAACCTGATTGTTGTTCAACTTGTATTTATTGCCCCAATTACTGCAGATGCACTGACTTAAAGCATCTTGAATCAAAGCATAGACCTAAGTATCTCATCCCAGTCTAGGTTATCAATTAAAAGTACCATAAGGTGCTTGTGAGATGCTGCTTCTAGATCTATAGGTGCATGCAGTTCTAGGGTTAGGGCCTAAGCTAAGTCTATTTGCGAAAAAAACCCCTAGTTTTGAAGGGGATAATTTTTGAAATAAAACTAAGTCAGAAAATTATTTTAAATTTCAAAAACTTAAAAGATGATAAATTTGCAAAAAATTTCAAAAAAAAAAAAGGAGAAGTTTTTAGGAAAACAATATAGATTAATCCTATTCTACTAAGCACAACCCTAAGATTCTGTTATGAAGTAAATTACTAAGCAATTAAAAAAAACTCAACAGATAAGTAAATAACTAGATAAGACAATAAAGTCAACTGGTCAACACAGGGACCAGTAAAGTCAAACACATGTCAACCCTATAGGGTAGGGCAAGTCAAATAGTATAAGTACAATCAGCTAGCTAGAGAATCACTCTGATCTATGAGGAGGGGCCAGGGGGGTCGAATGGAAGGTCAGCCGGAGGATAGCAACAAAAGGTTGACTGTGATTGTCGTAATCCGAGGAATCGATTAAACAAAGTTGGAGAAATAGTAAGAGGAATGCCCTGTACAATGGTCGAGTAAAGCAGGGCATCACTTTTGACCAGATTGTTGTAGAATTCGGCACACAATGTCGAATTTACTGAATGTGTACAGTAGACAAGATGGTCTAGTTGATAGAAATTAATAGCATCCATTGCTACCGGGCAAGATTGAGTAAAGAATTGCCCATTCAAGAAGCTCGTCTTGATAGGTTTGTAGGTGGTGGATGCGAATTTGTTGAATAAAGCTAAGGTTGGTAACCTAGGATCCGGGCTAGGTTCGGCCCCGTGGTCAGCTTGTGTGACACGACGTTTTCTAGATAAGTAAAGAAAATTTTGCATTTACTAAGTGATATAATAGGAAAATTAATTATAAATGTGTAATTAAAATGGTAACGGGGAGGCATTGTCGAAGTGGGACGTTCGAAGACATGAGAGGGGCTTTCGGGCGCCTTGGGAAGAAGAGGAATGAAGAAGGAATTCGGTTAGTGTGGGAAATTAAGAGGGATTGAAGGCCTTATATAGGGTTATACGGGTGCCCGTGATGGAGAGCCTCTCGGGCGCCTGAGTTAGGTGTCAGCCAACTTTTGGCAGTCTGACTGCCTTGGTCGACGTTAAAGTTTCAGGCGCCTGTAAGGTCTCGGGCGCCCGAGCTGACCTAGGTTTGACTGTTGACCAGTTTGACCATTGACCATGGTTGACTGTGTTGACCAGGTTTGATTGTGTTTGACTAATCAATAATTAAATCAAATAAGCCCTAGATTCCATTTAAAATGAGTTTATTTGTGATATTCAACATGAAATTCAAAATGTTAGAGTTGAAATAATAGGGTATAGTAAACTAAATCAATTTGAAAAATGAAGATAATTTTGAATAACTTTTGAAAGCACTTTGAGTTTCATTTAAAAGGATAGTGACTTATACTGTTAGGTCCTAGATATCTCACCCAGTTCTATGTGATCAACCATGTTAACCTTATGGATTTTGTGAGATAAATATTTTAATTTTGAAAAACATGGTTAATTTTATTAATTTTGAAAAGTTTAAGTTTATTTTGAAAAAGTGTGTTGAATCTAAGATTAATTGAAATTTGTGTTAGATTCAAATTTAACAAGTAGTAAAGTGAATTTGATTTTCAGTAATTGGCTTCCAGGTCTTGGTGAGGCACTAGGCCTTCTTTGGCTGTAGCCTTATTGGAGCATCAACCCTTTCCTTGACAAAGCCTTTTATTGAAAATTCATCTTCAAGTTACTTCTTGAAAGATTTTGGTCTAACTAGCTTGGGTCTTGGATCGGTAGCTTCGGCTAGTTCCGCCAGAAGACTTCCTTAACGTACTATCATCTCACCTCCCCCTAATACTATGTTGTTCAAATTTCAATTTAACCTTTTTGTCCTTAGTCTAACCATTCCTATGTCTAAGCAAAAACAAAATGCAAAAAGTAAATAAACACGCAATCAAGTAATTCAGTAAAACTTATCTAAGTCACGTCATAATTGGAATAATATTCTGGATTTTTAAAATCAGCGAGATTGTGTATTAAATTTTCTAGCATTTTGACCTTATGCTTTAGTGTTTCATTTTCTTGTTCTAATTTTCTAAACTTTGCTTTAACTAATTTATAGGACTTGATCACATTATTTGAGGCAAATACTGGGTTTTCAAATATTATAAAGTTACCTTACCCGAGTGTTTGTCCAGTAGTCTTCTTGAGGGTACTTTTTGGCGAGGGTCGACTCTTACGAGTAGGGTACTTACTCTTTTAATGTCTTATTTGTCTGCACTCATAACACATTACATGACCTTTAAGTTTTGGATTAACCATATTACCGTTTGATTCCTGGTTGGGAAACTCCTCCTTGATTCTAGCCGTTTTTCTTTTCTATTCCTTCAGCTTCTTGTAGTGGTTACAAAGCCATCGGATCAATTTGAGTTTATCACCTTCACTGTAGTCAGATTCCGAATCTGAGTCGGACTCGAGTACTGATTGCACCTTCTCCTTTGGTGGTTCCTCTGAAGTTTTTCCTGTAATAGAAACTATATCTTCCTCGACCATTATAGTATTAGTTTGATTATTTAATTGTAACTCTGAAGAGGGTTCAAAGTTGATTACCGCTTTTGCTTTAGTCAATTCATTTTCTGATTCTATCTCGAATTCACAGTTTGGTACGTATTCTGTTTCATCTTCTGATCCGGAGTCAACTTCGAAGTTGGGTGTCGACTCTGTCTCGACTATTTGGGTTTGAGCTGAGAATGTGTGATAGTTTACTTGATCTTCCTCTTCATCAGTGTTTTCTTGATATAGGTTGATCAGCTTCTCCCACATTTCTTTGGCACAGTTGAATGATCCGACCCGCTTCAATCTTCTCTGGTCAGGCCGCATTGTAAGATTACTGTTGCCTTAGCATCAGTTTCGATCTTCTTCAAGGTTGGTTCGCCCAATTTGTCCCAGGCGATTGTAGTTCCATTTTTTGTGGGGAACGTGAACCCAGTTTGGATTATTGACCATAAGTCCAGATTGGCCTTCAGGTGTGATTCCATCAGGCTTTTCAAGATCTGAAGTCCTCACCAGAGAAGAGGGGTGGACGGGCACTATCCCATTCTTGCATGGCCATTGAATTTTTCACTGAAAAATTAAAAACAAAAATCTTGTTCATCTTGTTCCAAGACTGAGTCTTGGATTAGTAGCGTGGAAGAAATTAATAGTAACGAAAAATATCGAGTGGTGTTACACCAACCTCGATTAACGAGAAAATTCAAGCGAAAAAACGTAAATCCGAAAAAAACTTTCAAACTGGTGGTTGCACCAAGTTTGAGCCACCCTCTCTGATACCACTTGTTGGATCGGAGTAAATCGATAGGGAGGTGAATATCGATATTAATATTTTTCGAAAAAGTAGAGCGATTACGCAGCGGAAAACAAGAAAACAATCGCTAACACAAGTTCTTTTTACTTGGTTCAGAGTCGCGGTCGGCTCCTACTCCAAGGCCCACGGTCCTTGACCGTTTACGTTGGGCAATTCTATATTCGTAAAGATCTTTTACAGGTTCGAGTACAGATACAGAATTGAAATTGAAAGTACAACACTTTTCATAATTTAAATGTTACCGACGCCCGAGGTGGATGGAAGTTCGGAGCAGCGGGTCGTCGTCGGCGCTTGAATCGTGAGGTCGGAGCTTGTCGGAGCGTAGCGCTTGAACGAAAGTGTTGAGAGCGATGTGAGCGAGATGTTTTGAAGCCTTGGGGGTGAACCCCCTTTTATAGTCGACTCCTGGGCGCCTGTATTGAAGGGGACGCCTGACACGTGGCGTCTCCTAGGCAAACTCTAATCCGTAGGCTCGGTCAATGCTTATCCCCTTCAATGAGGCGCCTGAGCTGTCTGGGGCGCCTAGCTTGACTTGGTCTGGAGGCTTCGTGGCAGTATGCTTCAATGACTTTGAAATAGCCTTGCACTGGGCGCCTACATCAATATAGGCGCCTAGCCCAGTGAGGCACCTCACTCCATTGAGGCGCTTGAGCTGCAGAAACATCGTCCCTTCGTTTCCTGCAACCAAGGTTAGTTCCAAAACACAAGAAGCAAATAAAATAATAAGTTTAGACCATTGTTTACAGCCTTAGCTGTCTTGGTTCTGACTTTGGGTCTCCCAAATGGAACCCTAGGTCGAACCAACGCCTAATGTTCCCTCTACGGGGAACTCGTCCTCACCTACTCCTCTCGGGAGAATTTACCTTTTTTGCCAACCGGCTCCTCCGGTTGGACTTTTGCCCAGCTTCACTCACCAGGTCTTCGTGCACAATCCTCGACCAGGTGTTCGGTGCCCAGCTTCACTCACCAGGTCTTCGTGCACAGTCCTCGACCAGGTCTTAGTGCCCAGCTTCACTTACCAGGTCTTATTGCCCAACCTTAGGTCAGGACTTAGTTGCCCAGCCCGCAGCCAGGACTTAGTGCCCAATTCAATGACCAGGACTTAGTGCCTAGTGTACCTAGGACTTTCCTGCACACTCAATCAGCTTGTTAGATCACAAACAAACCTTAACTTCTGAACCCTTTGTCATTATCAAAACAAAGGTTTGACTTTGGTGCTTCCGGCACCAACAGTTTCAGCTGCGGCAGGACGAGATGTACGACATGATGCAGCAGTGGCACCTCACGTATCAGGCCCCTCCTCCTCCTCCGGGCGACAGCATGTAGTGGAGTTTATGTGATGATTTTAGTGTTGAGAGTGTTTGGATTGGATTTATGTTTTATCTCTCAAACACCTATTTTGGAATTGTAACTCTTTAATACTTCGGGGCTTTGGCCCTTGTGCTACTTTTATGTTTTACTTTGAATTATGTATGAAACCTTGAATTCATGTTTTATATTGCTTTTATTTCAGTTCATGATGTGATGATTGAAATAATGCTTTATTGATGTCATGTAATGTAAGACAAATTTGATAGATGCATGTTTATCTAAGGATTAAGAGATAAAAGGGGGGAGGTCTTATCATATTAAGAATATATAAGGAAAAGGGGGGGAGTTGAGGGCAATTCTATGTGTATAATGGTAATGGATGGGTTTGGCAAATACATGGAATTATATATAGACTTGAGAGTTGATACAAAATGATACACTTTGAAATAATTGGAGTTTGTATCAAAAGTCAAGCATATTTATTATTTTTCACGAAACTATATTTTTCTAGGGTAGGTTATATCCTAAAAAATATGCTTATAAAATTTTACATTTTTTCGAATTTTGTAGAATTTTCTAGGGATTTCTAAAATTCGGCTGGGATTTTCAGGTTTAGACTGTATCAGTCGACTGCCCTGGGGGCAGTCGACCGATGTTTCAGTAAGTTCGCAAATTGAGGGTACCAGTCGACTGATGTTGGATCAGTCGACTGATCTTTCGGGTTTGTAATTTCTGAGGGTTTTTCAGAAATGGTTTGAGTTCTCCTTGGCACTAGGGGTAGGATTGCTTGGGGTAATCTTTTTGATGGTGTCAAAGGGGAATAATTTGTGGTGTTAAGTTAGGTTTAACTTGACATGGAAGAACTTGTGGTGTTAAGTTGGGTATAACTTAACTAGGTGTTGTGAGTGAGAATTGAAAATTGGGAGAGGGCATAAGTTAAGGGGGAGGTTGCCTCTTGGTTGCTATGTTTTTAATTTTCAATTGCTAATGTTGTTGTTTTACCTAACTTAAACATATTGTCACACATCAAAAAGGGGGAGATTGTTGGGGCAATCGACCCAAGTATGATCTGGAGGATCATGGGTTTTGATGTGTGTGTCAATATGGTTAAGTTAGAGTTTCATGTTGGACTAATATGTGTATGTGAGTGTGCAGGTACACATAGACTTGGTTGGATATCTTCAAGTGAAGGGTGGCATGGAGGCAAGTCGTGGGCTTGTGTGCGCATCCAAGGGACCATGGACAAATCAAGGACGATGAGTCGAGTGACACGGACTTCAAGACATGCGTGAAGGATGGCATGGAGGCAAGCCAAGGGGTTGCGTGCGCATCTGAGGGACGGGAGTCGAAGATGAAGAGGACGTGAAGGTAACAGATCGAGACTGCTGTTTGAAAAGTCAACCAGGTCATGAGGGTATGAGTGTTGAGTGATTGTACTCGGGAACTAATCCGGGAGGGTTCGAGTGCGGAGAGAAATGTACTCGGGAAGGGTAACCCTAGGCTTAGGGAAGGACCAGTCGACTGCCCCTGGGGCAGTCGACTGATATGGCCGAAATTCGAAGGGTCACGCGGTGAAATTCGAATTCAAGTGAGGTCAGTCGACTGCACCTGGAGCAGTCGACTGGTAACGATTATTTCAGCCTTGAACTCTATTTAAGGGAGCTCGTTTAAGGCCATTTTTTCTTGGTGAAACCTGCTTGGATAGAGCTGGATAGTAGCCTCTATTGCTCGGGTAGTGTCCAGAGGTTGTGGTGAGGTTTCTCCACCCACAAGGAGCTACAAGATCTAGCCAGAGGTGCTCCGGGGAATCATCCACCGACGGATTAGGGATCGTCCACCTTACGGACTGCCGTGGAGTAGGAGCATCATCTCCGAACCACGTACATCGATGTGTCATTCTTATTCATTAGTTTTTGTTTTTATTTAGTATATTCTGCTTGCGCACTAACGATTGTTAGAAGAAAACAGAAAGAAGTTATTCACCCCCCACTCTATCTTGACGGTCACGGTCATAACATACATCATCTACTATGTGGTGGCTAAACCTGCTGGTAAAAGATACAATTCTGTTCCAAGGGAACACTGATCATATACATATCAAATACGAACAAAAGAATTGATTTGCCCTTCTTGTGGCAATTGAGAACAGCAACCCGATTACCAGATCCTCTACTGTTAGTAATATGAGAGAAGTGTCCTAAGGCAATCGCCTTATGATTGTAATCATTTACTTTAATAAATGAATATTCACTATTTGAGTGTACATGTTTGTGTATTTGATTGAGATCTTAAACTCATTCACTGAATGTCCGCAATACAATTCACAGCATGAGAGAATTTGTGATGAATTCACAACTAGTGATTATCTCTACATGTGCAATTGTGAAGTATTGAAATTGTCCCTAGTCGATGAATTGATAAATACGGACACTATCAATTCTGTTGAGACTAGCATGGGTTATTCTCTAATCAGCTGATTCTCACTGGCTGGTGACATTGGGATGTCCGGAGATAAACATAAATGCTAGTTAAGGGAACTAGTTCATTGGAGTGACTGGCTGTAAAACTTCATATGGTAATCTACATATAGATATGTCAATGAAGTTCTTACTGCAGCTTAAGTGCGATGTTCCTTTGACTTGCGGTGTTCAAGTCATCTTGGTCATGAAGACTTATACTTTGACATCTTAAGCAAGCATCTCCAAGGAGGTGTGGACCCAGGATGATTGGGTATAAGCCGAAGTGCCCGAAGATGTTTAAACAGCCTAGAAAGGATTCACCACTCCTTGCGAGGAGATGTATACTCAAGGCCTATCGTCGGATTATTACTTGAAGCCTCTGGCCAGAGCATCACATGATTAGAGTATGAATATCTCAGATACATGAGAGTAATTAGAATCCATTGGACGAGAAAGACATTGCTTGGGCTAGGTGTGACATAGTCAGCCTAGTGGGGACTGACACACATAGACCATGTCCTGAACCAAGTGGGTATAAGATAGTGAAGGGAATGAGGCACGATTCATTAGAGCTGCTGAAGGGTTTCAGAATAATTTCTGAGGTCAACCGTTGATCTTTCGATTAATTAGGGATCATGATGTACTACTAGGTGCCACTCATGATCGTTCTATAATTGGTTAATAATAGACGACCAATATAAATCGAAAGCCTATTTAGTCACACGCACTACGAGTAATCCGAGGGATTTAAAATGAGTTGAAAATTGGATTTTCCGATCAAGAGAGACAAGTCGAATCTGAATTTTCAGAGACGCATCGGAAGCATAAAATGGCTAAGTCTTTTGAAGACTTATTGGACGAATTAAATGAGTTTAATTCGTATAGTTTTAGCTTGGATTTGGCCGGCCAAAGAGGGTTCCCACCCTCTTTGTTTGGCCGGCCACAACAAAAGGGGAAAACTGAATTTTTGGTTGAAATTATAAAATAAACCGAGCGTGGTTTGTTTTATAAAATTATGGATAAAGAAATTTATATAAAGAAATTTATATAAAGAGATTTATTTTTCATGGAAATTAAAATGAACTATGAATTGATTTATTTTATTTTATAAAATCAATAATAGATTGATTTACCATGATAAAGAAATTTATATAAAGAAATTTATATAAAGAAATTTCTTTACATAAGAAAAGGGAGACATGGTTGTTTTTATCATAAATTAAATTATGATAAAAACTTGGCATGATGTAATAATTCATAGAAAAATTTATATGATAAATTTCTTATGAAAATTTATTCCATAAAAAAGAGACTTGGCGATTGAGAGGCTACTATATAAAGGAACCAAGGCAAGGCTTGGAGATTAATCTAAGAGATCTAGAAACAAGCCCTCTCTCTCTCTCCTTCTCTCCCTCTCCCTCCTCTAGTGCCGCCGGCCCTAGAAGGAGGTCCCCTTTGTTGCCGTGAGCTTCATCCACCAAGCAGCTGCCGAAGAAGAAGAAGAAGCGGGCGCAACTTCTCCCTTCCTCCCGGAATCTTGATTCCGTTCTTCGTTTGGTGGTTAGTCTTCCCATCTCTCTCTTGGTATTCTTGTCGTGCCTTTGGAGAATCTATTAGTTCTTGTCGGCACGAAACTCGTGGCTTTGCGAAGTCATCCCGAAGAAAATTCGGCGTGGACGCGAATAGAGGCGGAGCTTCCAAGGGACGCTTACGGTTGGATCTCGTCCCTTCCTTCGAGTTACGCGAGGTATTAAGTAAATTAGTTTACTTTCTGCAAAATTTTAATATATGATCATGTCTACACAATATAAGGTTGCATGCTTAGATGTGCGGTTAAATAATTTGGGAAATTATTTATGCTAAATCTTCCGCTGCACGTAATAAATTTTAAAATTACGAGCCCGCATTCATGTCAACATGCACCCGGTCCCAAACAGTGGTATCAGAGCCGGTTAGTGTTCGACATAATCATATAATTGTTTTGCGGAAAACTTTGTCAAGATCTCAATTTTGGAAAAATTTTCAATTATGGAAACTTTCCAATTATAATAAATTTTAGATTTAGGAATTTCAAAGTTTGGAAATCCTCATGAAATTTCACAAACTTTTGAAATATCCTAGTTTCTGAAATTTTATGATAATTGTGAAAACTTCCTATTTTTGGAAACTTTCCAATTTTGGAAATTTCCTATTTCAGAAATTTTCCAATTTTGGAAATACGTAAGTTTTCTTTGTACCAGAAACTTACAATTATCCTGAAAATTTTATTTTTTGGAAACTTTCCATTTTTGGAAAGCTCACAATTTTGGGCACTTTCTTTCGAGAAAGTCTACACAAATTATGGAATATTAATTGGCATTTAAATTCATAATTGGAAATTAAATTATTTACAAAATTTTTTATTTTGGATTGATCCTCGGGGAGCCGTCCAATTTATAGTTAGTTGTTATAATTAAATTTCCTAAATTGAATTTAAAATTGTCATGTTTAATTTGGCTACGCCTCGGGGAGCGGGCCAAATTAGATTTACAACAAAGTTCTTTTCTTTGGGTATCTGAGCCTCGGGGAGCCACCCAAAGAAAATAATTTGTTGTAATTAATTAGTCCATAAATAAAATATGTAATCAAATCTTGGAAATTTTGAGGTGATTCTCAAACGATAATTTCCTTATTTGATTTAAGAGTGATGCTCTTACATATTGTTGTCTCCAAAATTAATTAGGAAAATTGTTTCCTATAGAGTTTTCTTAAATAAGATTTTCATGAAAATAATATGTGGTTGAATTAAGGGAATCTGTCTCTTAATTTAATAAGATTTGATTTAGAGAAATCAAAGTCTTAAACATATTATTTCCGAAATTGATTATGACAATTTAGGAAATTGTTTCCCAAAATAATTCCTTGAATAAAGTATGAAATTAGAATTAGGAAATCCGGTTCCTAATTCAATTAATGAGACTTGATAAATTAAGTCACATACATACTTTATTAAGGAAATCGTTAGTACATAACATAATTATATGTCATGAATGTGCTTAGAAAGAAAAGGATGAGACCCAAAACCCCTTACAAAATATTAAGGCCAACACCTTCCATTAATATGGTTAGAACCGGAGTTTTGTTTCTCGTTTGGGTTGATGGACACATCCATGCCCGGCTTGAACCTCAACATGTTCAAACCATGGAATTAGTTTATGATTAATATAGTTAGAGTCAGAGGTCAATCCTTAGTTTTGGTTGTTGGACACATCCAAGTCTGACTAAACGGTTGAATGAGCTCCAACCATATTAAAACTATTTCTTGATTAATGGGTCAGCCTTAAGCTTGGAGCATCGATTTGTTGTGTCACAGCCAAGGTCGATGTAAAGAGAGGTGCAGTTAGGTGCTATGTATATTGTTGCATACTTGTTAATGAGTTAACAACCCAATGATTTATGCAAACATTCAATTAGTTGATAGCATAAAGTGATAGTTACATATATGTGATATGTAATCGGTATAATTACCTACCTTCATAGCTAAGAATAACTTGATGGCCACAGCCATGGTTGTTCTTGTAACGCCCCAAAATTTCCATTTTTTAGTTCTTAAAGTCCTTAGAATTATTTAAAAATGGTTTAGAAATATTCTAGATATTTTTAGGAATTTTTAGAGTATTTTTATGGAATTTTCCGAGTCCGTTTGGTATTTTAGAGAAAGGAGAAAGAAATAAAAAAAAAGGAAAAAAAAACATTTTAAAGGGGCAGCCGTGGATTGAACCCGCGACCACAGCGAGGAAGGGAAGCCAACGAACCAGCTGGGCTAGGGTATCAAGCACAGAAAAGGAAGGAGAGATATAATGTTATAGAGTAGTTAAGCCTTTTCATTAAGAGGTATATTAAGCCCCCTTAAGTCGCGTGAAACCCTGGAGAAGCCGTAGCCGCGCGCGTGAACAGAGAAGAGAGGCGAGGAAGAGGCGAATTCAAGGGTTCTTCTTCTTCTTCTTCTTCTTCACCTTTTCCCTTGAGTAGAGAAGACCTAGGGTTGTTTCCTAGGGCTAAAGGTGGAAGCTTTTCAAAAGAAGGAGGGGAAAGGATTTGGTAGGGAGTTTTCTCCCTGTTTTTGTGAGTTTTCTTCAAGACCGATGTAAGTAAATCACTCACCTGCAATAGGAGTAGTTTTCGTTACGAAATTCTTGCTATAAAGCCATGATTTCGAAAAAGAAGCACGTTTTGAGAAACCTTGCTAATTGCATGTTTAGATTGTTAAAGTTGCATGTTTTCTTATGTTAGAAATCCAATTAAATGGTATTGAATGTAAGTAGGCCAAGCATGATAAGTTTTAATATGAGAAAGGACCCAAAAGTGAAGTTTTGGGTTAAGGGCACATAGTGTGCTTGATGGAAAGTTTAATGTAAGGAAGGTTAAGTTCTTTTAATGCAAAAGAAAAGTTAGTTGATAAGTATGAATAAGTATAGTAAGAAAAATATTTT
>JAGFNQ010002561.1:66078-109993 GCA_024364735.1 Boesenbergia rotunda | reverse complement strand
TTCTTCTTCTTCTTCTTCTTCTTCTTCTTCTGCGATTCTTCTTCTTCTGCGGTTCTTCTTCTGCTGTTCTTCTTCTGCGCGATTCTTCTGCGCGATTCTTCTTCTTCTGTGCGATTCTTCTTCTGCGCGATTCTTCTCTGTTTTCCTGCAAAAATTCTTCTGCTTTATTTCTGTTTTCCTGCAAAAATACATAGTTCAGTGATGTGGGCCATCAGCCATGTGGCTGACTGCTGTGCAAAAAAGGTTTTCTCCTTTTTTTTTGTTTTCTTGCGCTCTTCTCCACCTTAATTCTTAGTGATGTGGGCCATGTGGCCATGTGCCTCTTTTCCTGCAGCTGAGTATTGCTGGGAAAAAAATGTCAAGTGGAGAAGCTAGTCAAGACAATAGGAATCCTGTTGACAGTTAATTTGAGAGTATTGCTGGTCCTTGGAGTAGAACTCAAAGTAAGAAATTGCATAAGACTGCCCGTGGAAATAAGAGTGATGTGGCTTGGAGTTATGGAACTTGTATTGACGGAAATTCAAGGCAAATAAAATGTAATTTTTGTGGACATATATTTAATGGAAGCATTTATAGATTGAAACATCATTCGGCTGGAACACAAAAAGATGTTGCACCTTGCATGGCAGTTACGAATGATGTGAGAAAACAAATGTTTGATATTGTTGTTGGATTGCAACAAAATTTGATTAAAAAAACAAGACAAGTGGATGAAGGAGGAGCAAGCAACAAAGGTGGTGAGGAGGAGGATTCTGTTGGTGAAAAAGAAAGGGGAAAGATTTGTTAGTTTAGATGTCATTTAATTCTAGTACTTGGATTGGAGTTGTGTTTTTTAATGTGTTAGGTTTAAATTATGTCAAAAACTTATGGTTTGTTTGTAACTTGAATACTTGATGCCTTTTTAATTGAAGATTTGAAATAGTAGTATATTATTATATCAATTATGATCATTTTTACATATTTGTGTTGTTATATACTACACATATATATATTTGTATGAAAGGAACTGTCTAGTCTAGTAGGAAATTCCGTTCCGTGCTTCGTTCCCACGCTTTTCGTTCTTGTATCCTTTGACCATTCCTACGTAGGAGCTCGCTCTTGACAACCTTGGATACAACTATCGAGCCCCATCGTCTCAGGCGATTGGCAGAAGGGCAGTGTGTTAGGACCTTACCGTTTAGCTAGAGGGGGGGGGGGGGGGGTGAATAGCTATTTCTGGATTTTTCTTCCTTCAAGTTTTTAGTGCGTAAGCGGAATAACAAAATCCAAAACTAACAACTAAGAAAAATACACCGATTTACGTGGTTCGGAGATGAGACTCCTACTCCACGGCTGCCCGTAAGGTGGACGATACCAATCCTTCGATGGATGATTCCTCGGAGCACTTCCGGCTAACTCTTGTCACTCCTTGTGCGTGGAGAAACCTCGCCACAACCCTTTGACACTACCTGAGCACTTGTAGGCTACTAACAGGCTCTTACCAAGCTTGTTTCGCCAAAGAAAAGTAGCCAAACACGAGCTCTCTTAAATAAAGCTCGATCCTGATTTGATCGTTACCAGTCGACTGCCCCAGGGGCAGTCGACTGGTCTTCGTGAATTCAAATGTCACTGCTTTGACGATTCGCATTATGGTCACCAGTCGACTGCATCAATCGACTGGTCCTTTACTAGTTGACTGATCTTTCTGTGCTCTACCTCAGTCGACTGGTAAAGAACCAGTCGACTGCCACCTAGGGTTTCCCTTCTCGAGTACAATTCTCTCAGCACTCGAACCCTAGGATTTTCCTTCCTGAGTACAGTTCTCTCAGTACTCGAATCCTCACGACTCAGTCAACTCTTCATTCAGCAGCCTCGACCTGTTGCCTTCAAGTCCTCTTCGACTTTGGCTCTCGTCCCTCGATGCATGCAAGCCTGCAGCTTGTCTCCCATGCCACCCTTCACGTATAGCTCGAAGTCCGCTTCCCTTAGCTCATCGTCCCTGCTCCAGCAGCCTCGATCTGTTGCCTTCAAGCCCTCTTTGACTTTGGCACTTGTCCGTCGAATGCATGTAAGCCCATGGCCTGTCTCCCATGCCATTCTTCACGTATGCCTCGAAGTCCGCTTCTCTCGCTCATCGTCCCTGCTTTGCCCATGGTCCCTCGGATGCATGCAAGTCCACGACTTGTCTCCCATGCCATCCTTCACCGGACCCGAAGACGCCCAACTAAGTCAATGTGTATCTTGCAAACCTGCACATTCACATACACATATTAGATTAACATGAAACCCTAACATAATCATATTGAGACACACATCAAAACCCATGATCTTCCCGTTCAAACTTGGGCCGATTGCCCCAACAATCGTCCCCTTTTTGATATGTGGCAATATGTTTAAGTTAGGTGCAAAAACAACAACAACAATTGAAAATTAAAAACATAGTAAGTAGCATAAACATGTATTCTCCCCCTTAACCTATGCCCTCCACTTAATTTTCAATTTTCCATAACCACAAGTTAAACACTAACTCCACAAGTTGAGTTGAAACCTAACTTAAAACCACAAGTTCTCCCCCTTTGACACCATCAAAAAGATTGCCCCAAGCAATCCTAACCCTAATATCAATGGGAACACCTTTCTATTTCTAAAAACCCCCAGAAATCAGAAAACTGCAGTACCAGTCGACTGCCCAGTTCCCAGTCGACTGGTGCCTACAAACCACAAACTTACAGAAGGATTAGTCGACTACCCCAAGGGCAGTCGACTGATACGCAGCAATCTGAATTTTTCTAACCGAAATTTAGAAACCCCTAAAAAATTTCACAAAATTCGAAAAATTCTGAAATTTTGCAAGTATATTTCATATGATGTATTCTATCCTAGAAAAATATAGTTTCGTGAAAATACCAAATATGCTTGACTTTTTGATAAAAATTCCAATTTTGAAAAACAACCCATTTTGTATCAATCTTCCATTCTAGATTTGAAACCATGTGTTTTCCAAGTATATCCTATACCATTTAAAGCATAGAAATGTTTTCAAACCTCCCATTTTTCTGATAATCTCTAGATAGAAGATGTATTGAAATTTTCCTACAATCATAATAACAAGGTAATTTGAAATTTATCATATGCACGCATTCTTCATAATCAAAATAAAACCATTTCATATAAGCATATCTTAAGAAGTGAATTAAAAGTGCATATGAAAACATAAAAAAGTACTACAAGGGTCATAGCCCCGAAATCCCTAAATAATTCAATATGAAATAAACTGTTTGAGAGAGAATAGAAATGCCTAAGCTAAATATACCCTCAACAGTATCACCACCAAATCAAGCTGAAGCTACATGTCATCGCCTGGAGGAGGAGGAGGAGGGACCTGATACATAAGGTTCCAGTGTTGTATCATCTCATACATCTCGTCCTGGCGCTGCTGGAACCTCTGGAAGTGCTTTGTGAGATCATCAATCTCCCCCTGAATATCAATCTGCCGCTGCTGGACACTCTGAAAGTCCACCCTAAATCCATATATCTTTATCTCTAGTTGGGAGAGCCGCTCCTCTGTAGTCCCAGCAGGAGCAGCAGCAGGTACAACCTCCTCATCATCAGAGCTGGAAGAATCAGGGCGATGCCGCCAGACCATCACCCCCTGCTGCCTCTCAATACCCGCCAAGGAAAGCTGTCTAGAACCTATCTGGTCATAGTCCTTCGACAGACGATGCAACTGACCTCTAACGACACTAATACCTCTAGATTTAAAGAATTCGGTCAAAATATGACCGAATGACATGTAGATTTTCCTATTGACATCATACGAAAAATGAACAATGGAGGTGAGTATATGCAACGCAATGTTTATGTCAAGTCTCCTCTCTAATGCATATATCATCACCAAGTGAGGTAGCCGAATCTTCGACCTTCCCTTGGTGACAATGGGTAGAATACAATCTAGGACAATTTTATACAATATGTTGCTAACTGGACTCATGCGCTTAGCTTCAAAGATACATGTAGATGAGGTCGAGGGTTTTCAAAATAATGACGATAGATTTGATCAACGGTGACATTTGGGAGGGTCAAAGGCTCAATGACTTTGGGAAAACATGTAAATGGGTTATCCGAAACCCTACACCCTAAAAATGATCCTAATAATGCAAGTGTAAAAGGAACGGTAACCCTCTATACTATAGACTCATATGTACCATTATCGGGACTACTACATGTGAGGTTGGCATAAAACTCCTTACATAAGTCAATATTCACAAAATGCTGACAGTAAACTACCTTTTCTAACCCAAAGTCCCTGATAATCTCAATAATATGAGGAGTACTCTCCTGAAAGTATGCTTGATTGAGATATCTACAATTCATTAAAGTAAAATCAGCATTTGCAAATCTCCGCCGGCAAATCTCGGAACGGAACCGAGGTGCCGCAGGATCTATGGGATGCTGTTGGGATGGTCCCTCACCAACCCTTCTCTTTTGTGCAACCCTAAAATGCCATTACCCCATGCATGTCCCATGAATGACCCAATCAAAAAGAAAAAAAAAACAAGGAAAACCATGCAGATGGAGAGAGTTAGTTATCAATCATGAATTAACTGGAAACAGTAGATCAAACATCTTGTTACCTTTTCCCACTTCGTTGCATGATGAACACTGATCACTGTTGACTCAAGGAAGATGCTTCCCTTGCCCTAAACCTGGATCTAAGATGGAGGAAGGCTAGAAATATGATTTCAGGACTTTGGGATGACTGAGAACAGTTGGGGAGGTCGAGGGAGACGAGAAGTCGCAAGGGGCGGCGCTGAAACCCTAGGTTCGGCCACCCCCTGCGCGGGGTTTTCTTTTAAAACTCGCAGCATCAGTCGACTACCCCAGGGTCAGTCGACTGATAAATTAAACAGAAAGATTAGTCGACTGCCCCAGGGCCAGTCGACTGTTGTATTAAATATCCTAGTTTCTAATTTAACCTGGATCAATCGACTGACTCTCCATCAGTCGACTGATACCTTACATTTTCAGTATTTCAGATCTTGTTTCATAAATGTATAACTAATTCTACAAATTTCCAAAACTTTCAAAATTTCGTGGAGAGATTTATGATACCCATGTCCACTTGAGAAAAATATATTTAAAATTAAATCTATCACCAATCCCAAGATTGACATAAAACTCAAAACTATCTAAATGGTTCAATTGAACCTTGACCTAAAGTCCTAGTTTTGATCTCTTCTGCCCCCGGGGCTATGGTGTAGCGGTAAGGTCGCTAGTAGTTAACCCAGGTATCCTCGGTTCGATCCCCAGCTACGGCGCATTTTGTAGGAATTTTTCCTCCAAATGGAGCGTGAATCCTGGGACGTTGGGCTACTAGACTGCCCCCCGCGAGCGCTTCCCGATTTACCCTGGTGACCGGTGGGAAACTTCCGTGGGGCCGGGCCGGTCATCCCAGGTTCAATTTGTCTGCTGCCTGGTTCATCATTTTTTTTTTAGTTTTGATCTCTTCTTGATGTATCTTTTCATCTCCAACCTCAATGCATCGTTAGCATTGGTTTATATGACATCTCCACACTAAGAATCAATTTTCATGCAATGTAGCTCCATTATCATATTTTTGCATGAAACCCACTTTTAATTGTGCCAAATCCCTAGGATTAAGATCCAAATTTGTCTCTAAACCCTTTGGCATATTCATAATTCATCTAGTCCTTTTGGAGAAACCCTCTTGGGATCCATTGACCATGGTTCCCATTTTGACTTCTAGAGCTCCCCCTTGAGCTCTTAGCCTTAGTCACCTCCCTAGGTGACTCATTTATAATGGCAAGGCCACACGTGTACCTTCGGTGTCTTTTGGCCTTCAACCCTAACTTTCTTAACTCTATACACCTTTTCCTTGGTTAAATTCTTCTTCTCTCCTTTAAATGACTTCCTCTTGCTCTTTTTGGTCTTTCCCATACCATAGTCATATGACATCCTTACATATGACTTTTCCATAGTATGTGCTCTAATAGGTCGGTATCCTAGGCCCGGTCTATCATTGTCGGGATTTTGACTATCCGACACCATGCCTAAACCCTTAGATCTATTAGTGAATCTTTCTAGGGTTTTCTCCAATTTATCAAGCCTTGCCCTCAAGGTTTGATTTTCCCTCTCTAGGTTCTTAACCTTAGTATCACTATGTCCACCTTGGATATTTCTAGATCTACCCACTTGTCTAGGCATGTGTGCCCCTTTCTTTGGGTTAATACCTTGATCCTTAGGTCGAAAAACCCTAGATTTATCATGATACATAGATTTCTTAGGGTTTTGAGATATGACATTAGTCCTATTTTTATCACAATATTTAAAACCAAAATTACTCTTAGATAAATAATTCTCATTATTATTTCTAACATACAAAGGCAAATAATTTTCATTATTTCTACCACACAGATAAATTTGAAAAATGCTTAGAGTAAGGGATTACCTCCCTTACCCTTGTAGCTCCCCCTTGACATGAGCTTTTCTTCTTCTCCTTTTTCCACTTCCTCAAATGCTCCAATTTCTTGAATTCTTCTTTCCTTGAGTATTTGGTGTGGTAGTGTCCTAGCTCACCACACGTATAACACCTAATGTGCTTATTCTCCTTCTTTTCCCTACAACCCATGTTAGATTTTAAAAGAATGGACTTGGGTTTAGGATTTACCTCCTTTTTACCTAATGGACACTTGTTCTTGTAGTGTCCCTTCTTGTTGCATCCAAAGCAAATGATGTGATCTTTTGACTTCGTTTTGGTGGAGGTGGATACTTCTTCTTGCTCCGGTATTGAGGGTGGTCTCTCCTCCCCTCAATCCTTGAAGTGGAGACCTTTTCTTCTTCCCTTGATGAAGTGGATGGTTTTTCACTTTCTTGTGCCACTTCGGATGTTGAGCTTCTTTCTTCATCTAGTTGATCCTTCTCCTCTTCATGGACTATTGAGCTCATTCTCTTGGGCTCTTCCATTACTTGAGTTTGTGTAGGATTTTAATGAAATGCTACCACCTTGTTCCATAACTCATGTGCATTTTTGCATTCACCTACACCTAGGGATGGCAATGGGTCGGGTTCGGGTCGGATTCTATATCCTCCGTACCCATACCCATCGGGTATCGAATATCCATCGGGTATACCCATATCCATTAAAGGATCAGATATCTTATATAATAATAATTTTTTTCTTTCTGTCCAACTATATCATTGAACAAAAGTACAATATAATTAACATTAAAGTTAAAAAAATATATATCTATAATTTTAAAAATAGATTAAGCATATATATAATTTATTTCTAACATTAATACAAATTATTAATAGGTTTTGGGGAAAAAATCTTTAATATATATATGTATTTTTATTTAATCGGGTATTCGGGTCGGATATTGGGTATTGATAGTACCTCCGTATCCTCCTCCATTCGGGTCGGATGTCGGATTCTCCGTCGGATTCGGATGGAATTGCCATCCCTACCTACACCACTAATTACATTATTAGGCAAAATATTGAGTAATATTGAAATTACCTTCCTGTTTGCCTTTGATTGGGCTTGTTGCTCCTTATTCCAATATCTCGGTCGAAGTTTTTTCCTGTGTTTATCTTTTGGGACTTCAAATGGCTCTTCTAGTGCGATCATGTAGCTCCAATCCATACCAAACCAAATCTTTGTCCGCATCCTCCAATACTTGAAATCCTCGCGATCATAGGGAGGTGGAACATTGATGTCATCACCCAATTTTTCTTCAATCGTCATCTCCTCTAGCTTTTTGCTCTTTCGGCGATTAGTCCGTAGATGAGCGAACCTTACTCTGATACCACTTGTTAGGACCTTACCGTTTCGCTAGAGGGGGGGGGGGGGCGAATAGCTATTTCTCGATTTTTCTTCCTTCAAGTTGTTAGTGCTCAAGCGGAATAACAAAATCTAAAACTAACAACTAAGAAAAGCACACCGATTTATGTGGTTTGGAGATGAGACTCCTACTCCACGGCTGCTCGTAAGGTGGACGATCCCGATCCTTTGGTGGATGATTCCCCGGAGCACCTCCGACTAGCTGTTGTCGCTCCTTGTGGGTGGAGAAACCTCGCCACAACCCTTTAACACGACCTGAGCACTTGTAGGCTACTAACAGGCTCTTACCAAGTTTTTTTCGCCAAAGAAAAGTAGTCAAACACAAGCTCTCTTAAATAGAGCTTGATCCTGATTTGACCGTTACCAGTCGACTGCCCCAGGGGCAGTCGACTGGTCTGCGCAAATTCAAATGTCACTGCCTTGACGATTCGCATTCTGGTCACCAGTCGACTGCATCAGCCGACTTGTCCTTTACCAGTCGATTGATCTTTCTGTGCTCTACCTTAGTCGACTAGTGAAGGACCAGTCGACTGCCACCTAGGGTTTCCCTTCCCGAATACAATTCTCTCAACACTCGAACCCTAGGATTTCCCTTCCCGAGTACAGTTCTCTCAGTACTCGAATCTTTACGACTTAGTCGGCTCTTCATTCAGCAGCCTCGACCTGTTGCCTTCAAGCCCTTTTCGACTTTGGCTCTCGTCCCTCAGATGCATGCAAGCTCGCAACTTGTCTCCCATGCCACCCTCTACGTATGCCTCGAAGTCCGCTTCCCTCAGCTCATCGACCCTACTCCAGCAGCCTCGATCTGTTGTCTTTAAGCCCTCTTCGACTTTGACTCTCGTCCCTTGAATGCATGCAAGCCCACGGCCTGTCTCCCATGCCATTCTTCACGTATGGCTCGAAGTCTTCTTCTCTCGGCTCATCGTCCCTGCTTAGCCAATGGTCCCTCGGATGCATGCAAGTCCACGACTTGTCTCCCATGCCATCCTTCACCGGACCCGAAGACGCCCAACTAAGTCAATGTGTATCTTGCAAACCTGCACACTCACATACACATATTAGATTAACATGAAACCCTAACTTAATCATATTGACACACACATCAAAACTCATGATCTTCCCGATCAAACTTGGGCTGATTGCCCCAACACAGTGCTCCAGTGGAGGAGTGGCGTGACTAGGGAGGGAGGAATGAGATCGGTGATAGGAGGATGATAGGCGATTGATCAAG
The DNA here is from genome assembly GCA_024364735.1 of Boesenbergia rotunda. Classification (NCBI taxonomy): domain Eukaryota; kingdom Viridiplantae; phylum Streptophyta; class Magnoliopsida; order Zingiberales; family Zingiberaceae; genus Boesenbergia; species Boesenbergia rotunda. The sequence goes on along the minus strand of JAGFNQ010002561.1, from coordinate 100,919 downwards.
GCAGGTCGTCGTCGATAGGGAAGTCGGGAGGGAGGTGTGCTTCGGGTTTAGCTGCGGTGAAGATGAAGGAGAGGATTGGAGTTGGGTTCGTGGCTTGGCTACGGGTTAGGGCAACGAGGAGAGGAAAAGTGAAGAGATATAAGTAATTTGAAATTTTGCATTTAGCCCCCTCATGTCCCTTAAATCTGAGATACACCCTTAACTTTAGTTCTTTTGCGTAAAGATCTGACGATTACACCCACACGAGGTCACGCAACCTTAATACTCCTTGTCCAGGGACTTACCCGATTGGAGGGGGAACGACATTCAATTGCCAGCTCCAACCTATGATAGCTCCTCCCAGCTTCAACCGTCCACCCTAGATCCGGCGAGAGGCAAGGTGGAACAGAGGCAATGGAGTAGGATCGCCGGCCTTGGGTTCACTAGCTTCGCGTGGAGGAGGATCGAGCGAGGGAGTGATGGTGGAAGCGATGAGAAGGAGAATGGATTGGCTCTGGCTTTGTTGCGACGATGCAGCGAAGCGAGGAGGGGTTAAATGCGTGGTTAATTGCAATTTAGCCCTCCCAATCTACCAATTCGCAACTGGGTCCCTAACTTAAGTTTCTTAGCCCCTTTAACTCTAGGGTTTAATGCGGTTTAGCCCCTCCAAACCAGAGTCTTAGAGTGACCTAATCCTCCAAAACTCTTCCGAGATCGGTTAACCCTAATTCTTATTTCGAAAAATTTTCTAGTTTGAGTCTAAAGTGTTGGATTTGACATCCTTTCCCACTAACAAAAATTTGGTCTCAAAATTTCGTTATACACTATAGTAAACACCATCAAGAAATATGTAGATATAAATACTGAACAGTAACTAACCATACATACCTTAGGTGAATAGGTGGGGGTAGTGAGCTCGGATGACATCCTTAAGCTCCCAAGTAGCTTCCTCATCCGAGTGGTGCTGCCATCCGACCTTGACCAGCCGGATTGTCTTGTTCCGTAACTGACGCAATCGGTGACCCAGAATTCGTACCGAAACCAGGTCGCTTCGCATCAGGCTGAAGTGGAACCGAGACATCTGACAACACATGTGAAGGGTCTGGTACGTATCTCCTCAGCATGGATATATAAAATACGTCGTGAACGCCAATAATGGAAGGTGGAAGAGCCAAACGATAAGCCACTACCGTAACCCTCTCCAGAATCTGGAACGAGCCAATGTAACGCACAGCAAGCTTACCTCGAAGACCGAACCACTTCACTCTTTTCGTGGGCGAAACTCGCAGAAATACATGGTCACCTACAGAGAACTTCAGAGGTCTCTGTCTCCGCTCAGCATAACTCTTCTGACCAAGGTAGTTAAAATCGGGATTTTAACTTGGATCGGAAGGGGTACTTAAAATCGTAAATCTTAAAATCGTAAATCGTATCGTAAGATTTTATAAAATTCCTATATATGCATATAAAATTATAAAGTCATATATATGGATGTCAAATAACATAAATAATAAAAAAAACTTTTAAATCGCTAAACAAACTTAGATAAACTTGCATTCATAATCAATATTACATTAAAAATGTCATCCATAAGCTATAAAATAGTCAAATAACTTCCACCAACCGAGTAGGAAAGACGCGAGCCAGTGGAAAAATGAGAAGAGATGCGACAGGATTAGCCGATTAGGGCACGCACGCGACTTGGAAAGCGGGTTTTTTCAGATTGAACCGGTTTTTTTAAAAATGAACCGGGTTCAATGGAAAAAAAGATTTTTTTTTTAAATCGTTAAAATCGTATTTAAATCATAAAATCGCGATTTTAAGGATTAAAATCGCGATTTCAAAGGGATTTTAACAAATTAGGATTTTAACTCCGATTTAAATCGTTCAGAGGTCAAAAATCGTAAAATCTTAGGATTTTAAGATTTAAATCGGGATTTTAACTACCATGCTTATGACGATCCTGCGCCTCTGACATTCTGCATCTGATAATGCGGACTAACTCTGCCTCGTGCTGAGTTCTCTGAGGTCCTAATATCTGGGGTTCCCCAACCTCCTCCCAGAGGGTGGGTCTCCAACAAGGCCTACCATACAACGCCTCATACGATGCCATCTGAATAGCCGCATGACAGTTGTTGTAGGCGAACTCGATAGGATGAAGGTGATCTTCCCAACTGCCTCCGAAATCCATCACACAGGCTCGCAGCAAGTCCTCTAAAGTCTGGATAGTACGCTCTGACTGTCCGTCGATCTACGGATGGAAGACGACACTGAATCTGAGCTTCGTACCCACGACCCTCTGCAGACTCTGCCAGAAACGTGAAGTGAAGTGTGGATCTCGGTCTGAGATAATACTCAACGGTATGTCATGTAGTCTGATAACCTCTCTGCAATATAGCTCTGCCAGTCTATCCAGAGAATTGGTCCTCCGAATAGCTAGAAAGTGCGCGAATTTGGTTAATCGTTCAACAATCACCCAAATCGCGTTATGGCCTCGTCTGGTCTTAGGCAGTCCCACCATGAAATTCATAGTTATGTGCTCCCACTTCTACTCGGGAATGGGAATCCTCTGAAGTAACACAGCAGGTCTCTAGTGCTTTGCCTTAACCTGCTGGCATACAAGGCATCGGTCCATGAAATCAGCGATGTCTCGCTTCATTCCTTTCCACCAGTAGGAACGCCTCAAGCCTCGATACATGCGGGTGCCACTCGGATGGATAGAGAATTGGGAGCGGTGTACCTCCTGTAGTAGCTCTTCCAACACAGGATGTGTCTCGGGTACACACAACCTCCCGCGGAAATACAAGACACCCTCGTCGTCCCGTGAAAAATCAGTCTGTTGCTCTGAGGTTGCTCGGCTGCCGTAAACTGTAGATGTTGATCACTCGCCTGAGTCTCTCTAATCCTCATTCAGATGGAAAACTGAGCAACCATGGTCGCCAGAATACGCCTCTCAGTCTGGCCTTGCTCCTCTAGACCCAACTCTAAGAAACTCTGAACTATCTCGATAACCAGAACTTGGTGGCAAGCCAACACTCCTATGGATTTCTTACTCAATGCATTAGCGACTATATTAGCTTTCCCAGGGTGGTAGCTAATAGTATAATCATAGTCCTTCAGGAACTCCATCCACCTCTTTCGGAGGTTGAGCTCTTCTGCGTGAACATGTACTTGAGGCTTTTATGATTCGTGAATATCTCAAAAGTGATCCCGTACAGGTGGTGCCTCCAGATCATCAGAGCAAAAATGATGGCGGTCAACTCTAGATCATGTACAGGGTAGTTCTTCTTATGCTCCTTCAGCTGTCGAGAAGCATAAGACACTACCGCCCATGTTGCATCAGAACTATGCCCAATCCCTGATAGGACGCATCCGTATAAAGCACAAATCCATCCTCTCCCGATGGTAGAATGAGAAAGGGTGCCGACATTAACCTTTGCTTCAACTCCTGAAAAATGGTCTCGTAGGCCTTTGACCATGTGAACTTTACGCCTTTCCTGGTAAGGCGTGTCAACGACATAGTGATGCTAGAGAAACACTCTATGAACATCTGTAGTAGCCAGCCAATCCTAAGAGGCTGCGAACCTCCTGAACTGACTTCGGCTGCTCCCAACTGGTGACAACCTCGATCTTCTAAGGGTCTATTGAAATACCTCTGTTGGAAACCACGTGCCTAGAAAACCGACTAAGGGTAGCCAGAACGCGCATTTGCTAAACTTCGCAAATAAACGCTCCCATTTGAGAGTCTCCAAAACAATGCAAGGTGTTGCGCGTGCTCCTCATCGGAACGAAAATAAATCAAGATATCATCAATAAATACAATGACAAATTGATCCAGGTACTCCAGGAATATGCGGCTCATCAAATCCATGAATACTGCTGGAGCGTTTGTAAGCCCAGATGACATTACCAGAAACTTGTATGCCCATATCTAGTGCGAAACGTTGTCTTCTGGATGTCTGAGTCTCTGACTCTCAGCTGATGATATCCGAACTGCAGATCAATCTTAGAATACACTGATGTATCTCTGAGCTGATCAAACAAATCCTCAATTTGTGACAAAGGGCATTTGTTCTTGATGGTTACTGCATTCAACTGTCTATAGGCAATGCATAACCTCAAAGAACCATCCTTCTTCTTGACGAACAGAACCGGTGAACCCTAAGGAGATATGCTCGGTCTGATGACCCTCTGCCTAACAACTCTTGGAGTTGGACCTTCAGCTCGTCCAACTCTTTCGGTGTCATACGATAAGGAGCTTTAGATATCGGCGCAACCCCCGGAATCAGCTCAATGGTGAACTCTATCTGTCTCTTGGGAGGAAGACTTGGTAGCTCCTCTGGAAAGACATCCGGGGACTCGCGAACCACTGAAATATCTGAAAGTGAGGTGTTACTGCTATCGTCTATCATCGATAACAAGAAACCCTGGCAGCCCTGTGATAGCAGTCTCTGTGTCTGAAGTGCAGAAATAATTGACATGCCGTCATCTCGGATGCCGGTGAAATCCCACGAGGGTTGGTTCGAAGGTTGAAACGTGACCACCCTCATCCAACAATCAATAGTGGCACGGTACGCTATAAGCCAATCCATGCCAAGAAGGACGTTGAAATCCACCATCTCGAGTACCAGAAGGTCTACGGTGAGAGTCATACTCCCGAAGTCCAATGGACAAGCTTTGACCTTTTGAGTGGTACCCAATGTCTCACCAGACTGTAAAGACACAGATAACCGTTGTACCCTAGGGGTAGGTATCCTACCAATCCTAGCCATGAATATCCGTGAAATAAAAGAATACAAACTACCAGTATCCACTAATAAGTTTGTAGAAACTGAATATAGAGAAATAATACCGCGGAAGATTGATCCATCGACCCTCTAAGCCTCCTCTCGGGTAACGACATAAACTCGTCCAATCTCTGGCGGTGAAGGTAGTGGTGGATACTACTGTGGCTGCGGTGGTGGCAGAGACTGAGGCACTAATGCACCAACCGGCGGTTGAGGCTGATACGCTACAGTCGGATATGCTAGGTAATACTGAGGCTAGGGCATATACTGCTGCTGTGGTCCTGAGGTGGAATATTGCGATGCTGCTGGGGTACTAATGTGCTCGTTGTTGGAACATGGATGGCTAGAGAGGGGGGGGGGGGTGAATGTAGCCAGACATCGAAAACTTTAGCACTTATCGAATTTCTGCACCTCAAGGATTAGTAGCACAGCGGAAGCAAACCAAAAACAGAGACCAAATGCAGAAAATAAGTAACAACACAAAACGCTAACAAAGAGGAGTTATAAGGTTCGGGGATAACTTGCCCCTACTCCTTGGCGTGCCCGTGAGGTGGGCGATCCCTTGATCGTCGGCAGATCAAGCCCCGGTGACCCGGATAAAGCAGCGCCTCCTTCTCGGCGGAGAAACCTCTCCACAAGCGTCTCAATAGGATACAAGATAAGCTCACAAGACTAAGAAGCATCACTCACAAAGATGTAACAATAACGCTCAAGCACAAAGCAACACACAGAGAGCTCAACCCCACAACAAAAACTTCACTCGTTTTTCTGTCTATCCTTGTTGCTGCTCCTCTGCATCAGCTTCAACTTAAGCTCTGCTCACCATCGCAAGCTTCATCAGCATCCACTGAGCCAGGCTGAACCCACTGACCTCCCTGAGCACTCAGTCCACTGAAGACCTCCTCTCCAGCTGAGCCTCCGTCAGTCGCCAGCTGCGCCAGTTGCCTGTTGAAACCTGAGAAGGAGAAACAGCCAAACCTGCCCAAAGGAAAGTCTTCCATTGACCCTCCTTGAGTGTTTGAATCACCTGCTATTACCTGCACACTCCAACAAACGCTTAGCAATGCATATCAAAACATATCAGCAGTATATCAGAGAATTGGCAGAGAAAACAGGCGCGATCAGAGCGTCTGACAATGCGTTTGAATTAAAGTGATCGGTCACCGGACCGATCAGGATGATCCCAGACCGATCAGGCTCCAGCCAGATCGGTCCCAGTGAGAAGCCTGGGATCGCAAGCTCGTATGATCGGTCACCCTGACCGGTCACCAGATCGATCACCAAACCGATCCAGAAGTCTGCTTGCCACAATCCCGCCTGAAATACACGGCTGATCGGTCACCAGACCGATCAGGGTGTGGCCTGATCGGTCTAAGGACCGATCAGGACATTCCCTGACTGATCAGGCTCCAGTCTGATCGGTCAGGGTGAGAAACCTCGCGACAGTTGATCATTCAGGCTGATCGATCAAGGTTTCTCCCTGATCGATCACCAGACCGATCAGGAGCCGAACAGTAGGTTTGCCAAAGTTACTGGAAGCTTCCTCCAGCCTGATCGGTCACCAGACCGATCAGACATCGCTGGATCGGTCACCAGACCGATCCACGAGGGAACTCCGTGCCAACTTCCCTGATCGATCACCAGACTGATCTGGGCAAGGCCAAACCCATTCTAAGTCAAGAGAACTGGCTCCCAGCCTCCCCTGACTCGTGTTCAGTCCCTCCGACCAAGACTCCGTGCCCAGCTTCACTCACTGGGACTTCATTCAACCTAGCTTCACTCACTAGGACCCGGCTTTACACACCAGGGTTTTGATCACTCGGCTTCACTCACCGGAATTTCAACCTAACTTCACTCACTAGGATTTCAATCACCTGGCTTCACTCACCAGGACCCGGCTTCACTCACCGGGATTTCAACCTAGCTTCACTCACTAGGATTTCAATCACCTGGCTTCACTCACCAAGACCCTGCTTCACTCACCGGGATTTCAACCTAGCTTCACTCACTAGGATTTCAATCACCTGGCTTCACTCACCAGGACCCGGCTTCACTCACCGGGATTTCAACCAACTTAGCTTCCCAAGCTAGGACCTGACTTTACTCACCAGGATTTCATGCCCAGTCCTCGACCAGGACTTAACCCAAATTCGCTCAGCCAAACTTAAATCGTTGTCAACATCAAAACAACAATCGGGCCAGACTGCATCAACACTCGTATCCATGCATACTATATACAGCTGCTGGAGGGGCTGTCTGCAGCGGACGAAAGGAATGCTAAGTCTTCCGTCCTCCTCTCTGAGGTCCGACTATGCTGAATGTCCACTCTGACTCGTAGCTCCAGTCTTCTCGTTCTGTGCCTTCAGCGCACAGTCTCAGCTCATGTGTCGCGGGAGCTTGCATTAAAAGCATACTGCATGCCCTACCAGACAGTCTATCCTGGAATGCTCAACAGACCCACACAGAGTGCACTAGAAACTGCTAGTCATCTTCTTCTTCTAGTGCTGCTGGGATGATCGAGAGGACCCTCCTGTCTAATGTCCAGGCTTCTGAGGCCGGGAAGGCGCCCCAGAAGTGCTCTGAGCTATCTGACTCTGATTGCCACGCTTCTACCCCGTGGCCTGAGGTGGCCGAGTCTGAACTGAACCTTGAGCTGACTCTTTCCGTTTCTTCTTATCTCCGTTCACCTGCTGCTATGTCATCTCTATTAGAAGGGCTTTCTCTAAAGCCTTACGGTACGATGCCGTACTGAAACCAGCAATCCAAAGCCTGATATACCCAGCTAGACCCTGGGTAAAGTGAATCATTCGTGATCTGTCCTTGGCGACTACTTGGGGGCAAAATTTAGCCAAACGGTTGAATTCTGCATTATATTCCATAACTGTCCGGTTCCCCTGCTGAAGAGTCAAGAACTCCTGACCTTGAGACATCTGATATGCCAATGCCACTGGAAGGTACTAGCTCTCAAATGCCTCTCGGAAGACGGCCCAGGTGAGGTGCTGCTCTCCAATAATCGTGCGCTGCGTGGCCCACTAGGAAATTGCCTCGTCCTGTAAATGATAGGCAGCCAGCTTTGCCTTCTCCCACTCTAAACAAACCATGTAATAGAAGGTATCCTCTAACGTCTCAATCCAGGAGCGGACAACCCGGGGGCCAGGTCCTTCGTGGAACAATGTGAATCGGCCTTTCATCGACTCGGCTAATGCAGGGATCCGTGCTCTGGCCCTGGCCTAATCCGTTGGAGCGATAGGATCCACCAGTGGAACTGTAATAGGTACCGAAGCAGGAACTGCAGGCGGAACCGTGGGAACTCCCGACACAGGAGCCACTGGCGGGGCTGGGTAAACTGTTGGAGAAGGAACAACTGACGGTGTCGCAGAGTATCCCGTAAGGGGTACTGATGGGGGAACTGATGAATACGTGAATGAAGGCATCACTGGAGGTGTGGGTACTGCTAGATGCACTGTAGGGTGTGCCGATAGTGGTACTACTAGATATGCAACTGCAGGCACCGCTGGAGAAGTAGCAGTAGGTACCATTGATAGTCCAGTTAGGTATGCAATAGTGGGTACTAATGTTGGTACTGTGGGGATTACTGGGGTAGCTGTCATAGGCGGACCAGTGGTAATCGCTAACAACAGGGGAGATGGGGCCCTCGGAACACTCGGAGGAGTTTGTCCTCGACTCACCGACCCCGTCTTCGTCGGTCTCTCGGGTTACCCTATCGCCGGAGACCCTACAGTTGTCTTACGTGGCCGCCCTCAATCACGTCTCGGTGCAGGAGCACGTCCATGCTAAGTCATACCTGTTACAATGTTACCTAATGGTTACCAAAGATATAAGTCAACTAACCTTACTCCAGTATAAAATCGGACAACATCACCCTTGTCCGGCGGACAATTTAGACACACATACAACACACAGTATAATAATTGGCCTCAGGCCTCAAAGCAAGATATATAACATAAAGAAATAAGTGCATCACGGTACTAAGACTGTAAAACTCACTTGAGTTGCCCTTGGGGCAAGCGCAGCAAAAGAACAAACACAAAGTCCAACAGAGGACTCAAAAATACAATGCTGCAATAAATAAATCACGATACAAGTTCACGATATGAAAATAAATATAACGCAAAGAGTATGTCTATGACATTTTACTACTGTCCAACTGTTACAGAGGCTTTTTCATCTGTTCAATACATAATGACTGAGGCCAACTTTAGTTGGTTAATCTGATCAGTTCATCGATGGTCTGCAAGGGAAACAAAATCGACGGAAGCACCCATCAATGGTGTCGTAGAGACCCGGGATTGGCAACTGGCCTCCTCCGACCACCTATCAACCTGAAAAAAAAAACATTATGATGGGTGGTGAGTCCAAGGGAACTCTGCAGGTATAGAGAAAGATATGCATGGCTGAATAAATAACTGAATAAGCTATACAAAAACAACAGGATATAGTCTCAACAAGAATATCAAAATATGCATAACTGAAAGTAACAAATGAATGTACATACCAGAAATACTTTATCCTGATCATAAAAGAGCCTGTACCATACGAGCAAGTCCAGGATCATCAAACCACACATATAATATATATCCTGTTTGTGCATGCCAAACATATGCAACAAATAAATGCATTAATCACAATCAAATGCACCAATCCATCATATACACATGATGCAATGACATGGTCACCCCTGACACCAGTCCAACCACTGAGGCATGTCATATGCGTCGGCTGAGTGGGTAGAGCTATGACACTGTCCGCACTCTACCATCACTGCTCTTGATTGACCGAGTGGATAGGATGCTGGTGGAACTCTCGCTTTGACCCATGTATATATTAGGAAGATATCTCTCTCATGTCCTTTGGTCTATGGGAAGAGGAGGGATCCCTGCTTGCTATCACACTCCGAAATCACTACCCATGAGCGGTCGAGTGGAGAAGTACAGAGTAAATTCACACACCCAACGGTATCCACTAACCCATCAGTGGTCGTGTGTGCATATCATGTACCAGAAGACGATAGACTCAACCACAAGGGAATCGCTGATCGCCGGCATGCAACAATCCAAGAATGGTGCATGACTCTAACACATGCAACCCCTACTAGGTCAAACACATAACTCAACCTAACATGCACAGGTCGAAAACATGTATCATAACCCAAATCATCAGACATCTAGATACACATGCAAGTATAACTAGAATTAATCAATGCAACCATACAGTAACATGCTACCCTATATCTACGTACTCATGCTCGCATAGATGCTATACAAAATAAGATAACAAATAAACGAAACTGTTTAGAAGAAAATCTAGATAATATCCAAGATTAAGCATAAGTATTTATCAGGATAACAAACGGTAGTAGATGTAAGGTAATAAAACCTATTGCCCACAAATAAATAGCCATGCATAAAGATAAATGGATCTAAAGAAACAAAAAAAAAAATGATGAACCAGGCAGTAGACAAATTGAACCTGGGATGACCGACCCGGTTCCACGGAAGTTTCCCACCGGTCACCAGGGTAAATCGGGAAGCACTCACGGTGGGCAGTCTAGAAGCCCAGCGTCCCAGGGTTCGCGCCCCATTTGAAGGAAAAATTCCTGCAAAATGCGCCGTAGCTGGGGATCGAACCGCGGATGCCTGGGTTAACCACTAGTTACCCTACCGCTGTACCATAGCCCCCGGGCGGATCTAAAGAAACAAGCAAGAGGTACCCGCCTCTAAATAGAAGAATCAATATGCAAAGAGAACCATCCGCCAATAATCAGCAACAATAAATCTAAATCAAGTCCTGTATCAAAAGACATATTTAAATAGCTATCACATAGAAATGATAATTAGCTAATAAATCACTAACCTAATCATTCTCTTTCCATTTAATTACCTCTAATTAAATGAAATAATCCTAATTACCTCGCGTAATTAATATTAGATTGAACATAGGTTTCGATCTAAAGGTAGCCCAAGAGATCACCCTTAGCAAAAACCTAAACCATGATCCAATTCTATCACAGCTCCTATAATACCGTTCCAAGCTAGAATCCTCCACAGGAAGCGCCAACCTAAACAAGCTTCCATCAATGTTAAGTAGTGTAATTCTCTACACCAAAGATTAGGTCTAATAAGGGATGGCAACCACTGCCCCAGCTAAACCAAGCTAACACAGAACTCAACCCTCTAATTCCAATCAATAGAACACAACAACCTCAAGACTTCGACCATAATCATTATTCCAAAAACCCAAGCACAACTCACAGCAGCTTCAACAACAGAAAACAGAGCCAAGTCAAAAGATCCAAGACCAAACACAATGATGTATACCATTCAAAACAGATCCACAAGTCCAGAGTATGATGAATCTGAGTAGAAATGGAGCTCTACTGGATTGAGATCGAAATCCCAAACAGAATTCGAAATAAGCTACAAATCTGAAAAGTGAGTAGTGCTAATCTCAAGAAGCTCACGGCAGGTCCACAATCTGAAGAATTTCAGTCCCAATATGAAACCAATTCACCCCAGATCTCCACTCTGAATCCTACACAAGCTGAATAGGACAATCGCAAGCTCCAAGAACCAATCTCAATTTACCTGATTCGAATCAAGAACAAACTCATTACTAAGTGGATTCAGTGAGATCCTGAAATCACATCCGAAACAAGAATTCCTTACCTGAGTTGGTATTGTTGTCGCTCCCCTGTCCAGATTCGCCCAGATGTCTCTGAGAAGACAAATATTGGCAGCACCGATCCAGGATCTGCCCTAGAAACTACACTACACCCCCAATTCGCAAGAGATCAAAAGGGCTGCCTCCTGGATCAACAGATACAACTATCGAGCCCCATTATCTTAGGCGATTGGCAGAAGGGCAATGGTCCAGTGAAGGAATGGCGAGACTTGGGAGGGAGGAACGGGATTGGCGATAGAAGGATGATAGGTGATCGATCGAGGCAGGCCGTCGTCGATAGGGAAGTCGGGAGGAGGTGTGCATCGGGTTTAGCTACGGTGAAGATGATGGAGAGGAGGAAGGAGAGGATTGGAGTCAGGTTCGTGGCTTGGCTATGGGTTAGGACTGCGAGGAGCGGAAGAGTGAAGAGATATAAGTGATTTAAAATTTTGCATTTAGGCCCTTCAAGTCCCTTAAATCTGAGATATGTCCTTAACTTTGGATCTTTTGCGTAAAACCCCTCAAGCTTTTACCACGTTAGAAACCCTCAAATCAAGTTAATCCTTACCTGGTGTGTCACGCCCCGAGACCAACAGAGCCTCTGATCCAATATAAAATAGGACAACATCTCCCCTGTTCGGCGTACAATTTACTCATACACACAAACACCCACGCAGTATAAATGACCTCTAGCCCCAAAACAGATACTTGTCATAAGGAAATAAAGATATCAAAGTACAAAAAACCATAGAACTCACCTGAGCTGCTCCCAGGGTAGGCACGCAGCAAAAACTACAACACAAAATTTAACAGAGAACTCAAAAATACAATACCGCACGAATGAACCATAAATATAAATCCACAATATATAAATGAATACAAAGTATAGAGCATGCTATAAAAAGAAAACGATACACGTGGAAGCACCCATCAAATGGAGTCGTGGGGACCCGGGACTGGCAATTGGGCTCCTCTAGCGATCTATCAACTTGAAAACAAAAATATTATGAGGGTGGTGAGTCTAAGTGAACTCTGCAGGTATAGAAAAAGATATGCATGGTTGAACATATAGCTGAATAAGCTATACAGAAATAACCGAATACAGTTTCAACAAAAATATCAGAATATGCATAACTGAAAATAACAAATGACTGTACATATCAGAAATTAGCCTATGCTGATCATATAAGGCCTGTGTCATACGAGCAAGTGCAGGGTGATCAAACCATACAAATGGTATATCCTATATGTGCATGCCAAACAAGTGCAGCAAATAAATGCAGCAAACACAATCAAATGCACAAATGCATCATATACACATGATGCAATGATATGGTCACCCCTGACGCTAGTCAAGCCATCGAGATATGCAATAATGTGTCGGCCGAGTGGGTAGGTTTGTGACACTGTACGCACTCTGCCATCACTGCTCCTGAGTGACCGAGTGGGCAGGATACTGGTGGGGGACCACCCCCTACCCCATGTATATATGAGGGAGCGTCGCTCTCATCTCCTCTGGTCTATGGTAAGAGAAGGAATCCCTGCCTGCTACCATGCTCCGAAACCACTATCCATGAGCGGCCGAGCGGAGCAATACAGAGCAAATGCACACACCCAATGGTATCCACTAACCCATGAGTGGCAGTGTATGCATATCATGTACCGGACGTGGGCTTAGACTATAAAGGAGCCGATGATCGTCGACGTGCAACAGTGCAGAGATGGTGCATGACTCTAACACATGCAACCCCTCCCGGTCATCATACATACTCAACCTAACATGTACCGGTCGATCACATCTATAATAATCTATCCATCATATAACTAGATACACATGTAAGTATAATTAGAAATCAATCCATGTTGATACCAAGTGACATGCCCCTTATCTACGTACACATGCATACATGAATACTATACAAAGACAAATATTAAATATAGAAACTGTATAGACATGAATTTGATCATCTCGAAGATCAAGCAATAAGTATTAAGTGGGATAAAAAACAGTAGCAGATATAAGATAAACAAGGACCTACTGCAATAATATAAGCAAGCCATGCATAAAGGTAAAGTGGAACTAAAGAACAACAAGCAAGAAATACCCGCCTCCAAATGGAAGAAGTCCGTATCAAATAAGAACCTCCTATCCAGTAATCAGTAACAAATCAATGTCCTGTATCAAAGGCATAGTTTTAGCTATCATAACAAATGATAACTAGTTAAACCCAACCTCAATCATAATTAAAACCCATCCTTATGCAACGATCACTAATTAGCATTAATAAGTTATTATTTTCTGATTAGGTTGAATCACAGTTCAAGTTTAGATTTAACCTAAGTTTAAACCCAAGTGATCACCGCAACCAAACCGGCCTAATCCATAAACCCAATATACAATGGTTAAAACCATTATGAATCCTAATAAACCAATACAAGATTTGTAATTCACTAATTTACACTAATCACACAATTGTTTATTCCAATTGTATCCCACCGCAATTCATCTCAAAATCTAAAAGGCTAAGCTAAAGAAAACTTAGTCAAAAAAATCATTAAGTCCAACATCCATTATTTGATCCAAAAACCAATTCCAAAAACACCAAATCAATCCGGAAGTAGCTATCCTCCACAACATATTCAAATCCCAAACCAAGGCAATACACATAACTCCAAAAGGCCCCCTTTTAAAAACCTAGGCTCACGGTATTCACAAGATCACAAGATCATCATACCAAGAACTAATCCCTATCATTTCATCAGCCTACACAGTTTCATTCCAAGATCAACCTCTAACCTCAGGCCATTTCCAATTCCAAATTTGGAAACGATGTTGTGATTTTCAAAAACCAAATATCAATAGGATACAAACCTATCACAGAACATCACCCAGAGAACAAATGTTATCTCCAAAATAGAATCCGTACACGACTCAATTTGCTGTCCACAATTCAGATAAACAGAGCTAACATAATATGAACCCGAGCAGATCGAAATCAAGAGCTACTCATATGGGATTGTAACAATGATCCATTCCTTCAACAACAAAACATTAGCATACTTAATCAAAACTCAATTTGATCAACCCATACTAAACCAAAGCAAGGCAACAACTAAGATCGAAGACTAAATCCCAAAAGAAATCCAAATCATAGAACTAGGATAAATTCCACACCAAGATCAGTAAACAAGGAACCAATGGCAAGGATTCCAATCCAAAATCGAAACCAAGATTCATCAACAAGGTAAGACTCACAGTAGCTCCAGACCATACACAAATGGTAGTTCATGATCACAATACAACTATCCAACGAAATAGCAATTCCAAATCCAAATCAACTTGCCAACTAGCAAATGTTACTCACGGCAACCATAACAGGACAGTGGATCAAAAAATAAAATCCTCTTCAAAACAATAATGCGATCAGAAAACCAGTTCATCCTTCAAATCCGAGCTAATCTATCAACATATACATCCAAGGCTCAAGGCTAATCCAAACCTTACCTCGGTGGTAGCTGGCACAAGCAGCCTGCCCAGCTCCGGCTGCATTCAAACCTCACAAGAAGAATATGCCATCAAGAGTCTTCTTCTCCAATGGACCACCTTCAATCCCGAGCTCAATCACAACCTTCAAGGCAGCTCGTCACAAGGAGAGAACCGGATCTAGAAGGGGGTCAGCGGCGAGGAACCCTTACGGCATGTGTGTGATGCTCCTTATGGCGGAAGGATGAACATCTCCACGATCTGAGCGCGATCGGATGAGAGGAAAAGGGCATCGCGAGCGATAGCTCAGCCTCCCCCTTTACCTCCTTGCTCCTTGCCAGAGGCGAGGCGACGACACACCAGATCCTAGCGCCGCAGATCGGAGGCAGGCGACATCGCCTGAGTGACGCTCGGTGGAGAAGAGGAGAAGAGGGAGTGGGGGAGCCGCGTGGTATCGGGCAGAAGAGGTGTAGGCGGAGAAGAAGTGAAAGAAGAGAGAAGTGAAGATGATGGCGTTGGGTTGTGGAGTTGCTGTGGAGTGGAAGAGGAGAAAAGGATTTATGTGTGGCATTTTTGCAATATAACTCCTAACCTTTAAGTTACCAAAACTTCACCCCTAGTTTTTAGTTTTATCAATAAAACGCTTCAAATCTCATTTGTAGGCGTGGAAACCCTATCCATAAATTCTCAAAAAATTTTGGATTGGTTTTTGAATTGTCGTATTTAACATGGTGATCATCGTTACTAAGCGTGGCTCAGCTTTGATCGGAGCCAAATCCCAATCGAAACGCTTCCTCTTTGAATCTACCAGAGATCCGACGATTACACCCACACGAGGTCACGCAACCCTACTTGTCTACAGACTTCCCCGATTGGAGGGGGAACGACGTTCAATCGGCGACTCCAACCTACGGTAGCTCCTCCTAGCTTCAACCGTCCGCCCTAGATCCGGCGAGAGGCAGGGTGGAACAGAGGCAACGGAGTAGGATCGCCGGCCTTGGGTTCACTAGCTTCGCGTGGAGGAGGATTGAGCGAGGGAGTGGTGGTGGAAGCGACGAGAAGGAGAAAGGATCAGCTCTGGCTCTGTTGCGGCGAGGCATCGAAGCGAGGAGGGGTTAAATGCGTGGTTAATTGCAATTTAGCCCTCCCAAATCTGCCAATTCGCAACTGGGTCTCTAACTTAAGTTTCTTAGCCCCTTTAACTCTAGGGTTTGATGCGGTTTAGTCCCTCCAAACTAGAGTCTTAGAGTGACCGAATCCTCCAACACTCTTCCGAGATCGGTAAACCCTAATTCTTGTTCCGAAAATTTTTTTGGTTCGAGTCCAAAGTGTCGAATTTAACAATCTAATTGTTTTTCAAACTCATTATACTTCAAAAACATTCACTATTTGAGACTTTTCATAAAGCAACTAAGTGTATTTATAACATGAAAAATCATTGACAAAGGTGATAAAATATTTTTCTTCATCAAAAGATGAAGTATCAAAAGGTCCATACGTTTGTGTACAATTTCAAGAAGCTAAATGCTTCTTGTGGTATTTTTCTTATTATGTCTAGTTTGTTTTCCCTTAATGCAACTTACACAAATCAAATAACTAAAATCTAGATTCTATTCAATCATTCTATTTTTTTTTTATATGCAACCCAAACACTTATCATAAGTCGAATTTTCATTAAACATATTACGCTTAATTATAATATTGATGCAAAGTAAGGATTCAACAAATTTATCATTAAATTTCAATCCATAGAAATCATTATTAAGTCTCTGTAACTAATTAATCTAAAATTCTTATGTAAATTAAAAGAATAATGTCTAAAATTAAAACCTAAACCACAAACATCATGTTTTGAAAGAGATGTAAGGTACAAGATATTGAAGGTACATAAAGAGTCTACAATAGATCTAAATGATAACTAGTATTTAAGACTTACATGGATATTGAAGGTACATAAAGAGTCTACAATAGGTTTAAATGATAGCTAGTATTTAAGACCAAATGGTAAGTCTCTATCCCTTCAATTTGAGCTTTCATTCGATTTCCCACATAAAAAAAAATAGTTTAACTTATGGTCTGAATTGTAAAGAATTTTTTGCTTCATATTGGATTCCCGAATAGTAGCACTAGAAACAAGCCTTCAAGTATTACAAAGAACATCAATTAAGTTTGATTCAAAACATTATAAGTATTTAATGCACTTTTCATATCAAACCTTCTGATTGGGTAATCTTTTGATAATATCATATTGTTAAAGAATCAATACTTATCATCATTTTATTCCTTTTTATTAGTTTGAGGAGCTTTAACAATTTGTTTTTCTTAAAACTGTTGGCTTTTACTTTCAAAGCTTTACCAACTCCTTAACTAATTTGATTGATGGAATGACTTTCTAAATTTGTAAGTTCTTTTTCCTCCTAAATAAGTTAATTGATCAATTTATTATCTCCCATTTATCCTTAAGTTTGTTATAGTTGATTGGAAAAATATTATATTTAGAAGGCAGTGAGTTTAAAATAAACTAAACCAATGAGTTGTCTGTAATCATTCCTAAGCTCTTTAATTTTCCTACAATATTAGTCATTTTAATGGTATGTTCTTGCATACTTTACAACTCATTAAACTTCATAATCGCGAGTTGGGTTATTAATGTACCACCAAATGACTAATCAATAGAATAAAAATGCTTTTTCACAAACTTTAGATTTTTTTTTCTCATTTCCTAGTTATAGGATTGTAGTTTAATATTGTTTGTACTTTGTAATAATCAACTGCATAAACATAAGCCTTGATATGTTAAATCATTCTCATGAACTTCTCTTTGGTTGCCTAAATTAGAAATAGGAGTGACTTTTCCCTTAGTGGTGCCAAGTCAAAATTAATACACCTAAATGGAAATTGACTTACTCTATCTAGAGAAATTAAAACCATTAAATATAATAACATAAAAAGTTTGTAAATAAAAAAACTTTTGCAAATAAAACGCATATAAATACAAATAAAAACATGAGAGTATATGTAGAGTATACACATTTGGGGAAATATATTTAATTCAAGAATTTTAACTTTCTTCTAATCATAAATTTTTTTAGGCTCAATTTTTTTTTTAAAAAAATAGGCTACTTAGTTTAGTCACCAAACACAACTATCTACTAGAACAGTCAAATGATCGAAGAAGAATTATGTTTCTAGTTTATATCATAAGATAACTTGAACAATAAAGTTACGTTGGAAAATGAAAGCTAATTTTTTTTTCCTAATATCTCAGGCTTGACGTTCATACCAGAGCATACCTTGACGGTTCATGCAACTTCCAGCATTGCTTCTGGGATCTTATAGAGCATGCCAACTTTGGTTCGAAACTACTTACCTGACGAATACTCCACCTATTTGTTCCTTCCGACACTCCACGAAACCAGAATTCATTCCACGCTTACAGCACTGCCTTAACCTTCACTTTTGTATTGTTTTTTTAATTCTTACAAACCTAATTTTACATTGTGTAATGCATTTTTCTCTTTTGTAATTTTATGCCATACTGTCTGATTTTCATTCATTATTTTTCCCATTTTCTGACCAACAGGACGTTGAGTTTTTGTTTTCTGTCAATGAGTTTGCAAGTATTGTTATCGCATTTGCATATGGTTGGAGTATTGATGAGTGCGAGGTTTATCAATTATCCTCCCATAGAACAAGTTACAATGTAAATTAAAATAAAATAAATTTTGTATGTCTGATACAAAAGTTAGAGTCCATTGCTTCTTTTAGTTGAGGTTGTTATCCATTCTCATAGCAAATTTACATGATTTTTTGGTTTTTCTACTCTTGCTTTTTGGTCACTTGTGGACTGTCATTAGAATTTATAGTTTTAATTTTTCTCATTCCATTCAATGTCTAATGCAGAATCATCTCATTATGACACCCATCAATTCAGGTATGAAAAAATGCAGATGAAGGTAATCGTTGGGTCTCATGTGGAACTCATGAAGGTGTGTTTATAATACACCTTACTCTATCAATATTTTGTATAAGACAATGAGACTCCCTAGGGTTATTCATTTAAATAATCCTCCATCATATGGTATTAAATCCACTCATAATTCAGCCTCCGGGCCACGGTGCATGGTAAAAAACTAAGAATGTTTTTTTTATACAACAAGGATTTTGAACACACTTGGTGATGCTGAATTGTCATGTTAGAATACATTTTTGTTTTTCGAATTTATCTGATGACTGATTGGTGAGGTCGGGACCAGATACCTAGATTAAAAAAAATCACTCCTAATCATCCTTGCCGTCGTCATCGGTGAGTATCTCTATGACCATGAATCCATCTACATGCGCCATGCATGGATGCACATCTCCATCAACCTTCATGTGACCACAATCTCCATCTGCCTATCAGATGATTGAGCGGCATGCCCTAGATGAGTCTTATAGTACTCGTTCTCTTCATGTACTAGTTACAACATTCGGATTAGTAATCTCCGTAATTTACCTCCTCCGTATTGACCTTGAGATGAGTTGACGGAGACGTTAAGGACGAACAAATCACTTTTTGCCACCTATAGGCAATGGCTCGTGTATCCTTTGCCTGAGTAGCTCAATGCTACGTCCCTTGGCCTTGTTGAATAACGGAGGAGGTCGTCATGAAGACTCTGTGGAAAAATATTGTTTACCAATATGGAATTCCCTACAAGCTGGTGTCTAATAACGGGAGATAGTTTTAGGGGAAGAAATTGAAAGAATGGTGTAAAGGTCCTGACATTCATCAGGCTTTCTTCTCAGTTGCCTACTCTCAGAGTAATAGCCAAGCTGAAATGGTTAACTAAGAGATTATTAGAGGCCTCAAGATCAAATTAGAACATGTTAGAGGAAGCTGGGTGGAAGAATTACCAAGCATCCTTTGGGCCTATCGAACTACGCCAAAGGACACAGGTCAGATTCCCTTTCATCTAGTTTACGGAGGAGAAGCAGTCGCCCCGGTCGAGGTAGGGGAAGAATCAGTAAGGTGGCACATTTATGATCTGGGTGCAATGACCAAGAGAGGCTTGTCGATCTTAACTTGGTAATAGAAGTCAAGGATAGAGTAGCCGCCCAGCTGGAGGTTTATAGTCAACGACTAAAGCAGACGTACAGTAAAAAGATGATCCCTCGGACCTTTCAAGTTGGAGATCTTGTATGGAGGTGAGTGAAGCTGGTCAGGAAAGTCAGCAAGTTAGAGCCTCAATGGAATGGTCCATACCGTATAATTGCAAAGTGACAAGTGGAAGCTATTATTTGCAAGAATTAGATGGGAAAAAGTTAGATCGACCATGGAGTGTCAATCACCTGCAACCTTATCAAACTTAATAAGTATGATTTTTATCTCCTTGTTTGCTAAACGCGCCTGACCACTCTTTGTATTGTGTATATACTTGCTTTTTAATGAAGAGATAGTTCAGAAAGCTATCAAAAAGTCCTTATCATGGCTTATTCGCCCCTAATGTGGCTCAAATTTCCCAATCGGGAGGTATCAAGCGACACTTATCGTGGCGAATTTGCCCTTAGTGTAGCTCAACCTCCCTAATTGGGAGCTATCAAGAAGCTCTTATCACGGCTTTTTCGCCGTTAGTGTGGCTCAACCTCCTTGATCAGGATCTTTCAAGAGACCTAAGTGTGGCTCAACCTCCTTGATTGGGAGCTTTCAAGAGGCATTTAGTGTGATTCAACCTCTCTGATCAGGAGCTTTCAAGAGGCCCTTAGTATGGCTCCTCATCCCTTATCTTGGCTTATTCGCCCTTAGTGTGGCTCAACCTCTCTGATTGGGAGCGTTCAAGAGACCCTTAGTGTGGTTCTTCGACCCTTATCATGGATTATTCGCCCTTATCGTGACTCAACCTCCCCGATCAGGAGCTATCATGCAACCCTTATCGTGGCTTATTCACCCTTAGTGTGGCTCAATCTCCCTGATTGGGAGCTATCAAGAAGCCCTTATCGCGGCTTATTCGCCCTTAGTGTGGCTCAAGCTCCTTGATTGAGAGCTTTCAAGAGACTCTTAGTGTGTTTCAACCTCCTTGATCAAGAGCTTTCAAGAGGCCTTTAGTATAACTCAACCTCTCTGATTGGGAGCTTTTAAGAGACCATTAGTGTGGCTCCTCGACCCTTATCGTGGCTTATTCTCCTTTACTATGGTTCAACCTTTCTGATCGGGAGCTTTCAAGAGACCCTTATGTGGCTCCTCTGCCCTTATCGTGGTTTATTCACCCTTAGTGTGGCTCCTCAGCCCTTATCATGGCTTAGTCACCCTTAGTGTGACTCAACCTCACTGATCAGGAGATTTCAAAATGCCCTTAGTGTGGTTCCTTGGCCCTTATCGTGACTTATTCATGTTGAGGCAATCAACCCTTAAATGATTGGAAGATCATGGTTTTGATGTGTGTAGTTGAATATGTTTAAGGTTATTGTATTTGATGTGTGTGATTGAGTTTGCAGGACTTGGAGAATCACACATGGTGGACATATCCGAGGGACAAGAGCCGAGGGAGGAGAGCTCCAAGGGCAAGCAAAGAAGTGGACTTTAAGGGCACACGTGAAGGGTGACATGGAGGCAAGCCAAGGGAAGGCTTGCGTGCGCATCCGAGGGACGATAGCCAGAGGAAGATGACTTCAAGAGGCAAGCTAAGGGAGCAGAACTGAAGGCATACGCGAAGGAGAAGGTCCGAAGTGGCTGGAGCTGAGCTGTGAGGCAGGGCAGTCGATTGCCATTTGGGCAGTCGACTGCTAAAACCCACAGAAAGTTTGCGGCCTTGGACCAGTTGACTGTCCTTGGGGCAGTCGACTGGTATACCCCGAAAACTAGTCGTTGGCTAGCAATTAATGCTAGACCAGTCGACTGCCCTTGGGGCAGTCGACTGGTGCGGGGCTTGACAGACTGCGAGTCTGTCCTGTTCACCTATAAAAGGAGCACCTTTTTGCATGTGCACGGTATGGTTCCGTACGGTGTAGAAGTGCTGCTCGTCTGTAGAGTGATTCTTGCTTCCTCTCTCGTGTTTCTGCATCTGTAAAGAGGAAGATCTTGTTGTAAAGGTTTCTCCACCTTAAGGAGACTTTTCGATAGTGAAAAGTGGTGCTCGCGGCGTGGATCCTTGGACTAGTCACCCATCTGGGTGGATACCAAGTAAACGATAAATGTTAGCATTGTTTTAATTCCTTTGCATATTATTTCTGCTGTGCTAACAATTCTGTAGAGATCAAAGATCCGAAAAAGTGCATTCACCCCCCCCCCCTCTGCACGCCTTAAACGATCCTTCAATTCATCTTTAGTGTGGCTCAACCTCCCCAATTGGGAGCTATCAAACAACCCTTATCGTGGCTTGTTCGCCCTTAGTGTGTCTCAATCTCCCTAATTGGGAGCTATCAAGAAGCCCTTATCATGGCTTATTCGCCTTTAGTGTAGCTTAACCTCCCTGATCGAGAGCTTTCAAGAGGCTCTTAATGTGGCTCAACCTCCTTGATCGGGAGCTTTCAAGAGGCTCTTAGTGTGGTTCAACCTCTCTGAGACCCTTAGTGTGGCTCCTCGACCCTTATCATGGCTTATTCGCCCTTAGGGCAACTCAACCTCCTAAATAGTGTGTCATACAAAGAGGGAATAAAGGGCAAAAAACATGATGTTAAATAGAGGGTTCTTGGAGTACATAACTGTCCTCGGTAAAGGGTCTAAAAATGTAAACTTACATATGGTTATTGATCAGATTTTTCTAATGAAGGGAGCTCCTCCCATACTTTCTATAAGCCTAAAAAACTTAATACATCTGTGGAGGTAGGTGTCCCGCTCGGATAACCTACTTTATGGCACCCTCGAAGCCTTGTTACATTCTCTTCTAGATTTGGGTGCCGAGCCGATCGAAGTATTCTTGGGACTTCAAAAATTCCTCCTTGAAGGCAGTATCTCAACTGATGTGTGCACCTTCTAGAGAATGCACCTCCTTGAAGGCAATATTCTTGGGACTTCAAAAATTCTTGGCTTCCACCAGTGCACCTTCTAGAGAAGTGTGGAGGCCATTCAGTTCATCTCTCAACTGATACGTCACATCAGCTTATAGTCGAGCTTCCTCATGGGCCCGAGCAGCATCTACTATGGCCTCCTCTGATGCATGGGACGAAGTTGATAGTTGTGCTTCTAGCTCAGCAACCCATTTCTATAAGGTCTTGGATTGCCTCACCATCAATGACACTCGATTGTACAAGTCCAAGTTCTCGGTCCATAGCTGTTAAGCGTGGCTCGGGTAAGCCCAAAATTAATAGATAGGGTTAAAATTGACCTTGGATCAAGACCTTACCTTTAGCATGAAGTCATTCATACGAGAGCTAACCTCCAAAAGAGGCTTCAACTTCAGCTTCTCGGTGTAGGTATTATTCTTTAGCATGTAAAGGCGACTCCTCAAACTGTAAGATCTGACTGCTCTCGTTTTAGAAGTTGCCAAAGTAGTCCGGGCCCCTAAAGAAGGATACATGATAGGTTGAAAACCTCCAACCTAGGGTATTTCAGTCGACACAGCAGGATCAGGGGTGGCGCTCCTTGGTGGAAGTGCCTATAGGCCCCTCGATCCCAGGCTCAGTCGGTCGATCATCCTTTGAGGAAGCTTGAGCTATCCTAGTCCTAGCTCTTTTCCTTTGACCAAAAGAAGTTAATAGCTTGCGCTTCTATCTGAATCCCATATGCACGAGGATGTTGGCTTCGACGATTGGCCCTGTGGAGATGCAGCTGTTTCGGCAGTTGGGCAGGAAGGTGTCTCCTCCTGATCCTTCGCAATTGGTGATAGTCTCCGAGCAGGGGACCAAGGCAGTGGAGGTGGTCTCTTGGTCCCGGTAATCGAGCTAGAGCTTGCCTCTCGACTGGAAGTATCTCCCCTACTCGAGGCCTTTTCATAACTGACGCCCATGGGTGCACGTGGAGGAGGTAATTTAGAGTCACTGCCAGCTGCATTTTCAACATCCTCCGTGATGTTGGGAGTTAAAAGCACCTAAAACGAGGCACAATCTCATTTCATCAATTTGGTGATGGAGCTGTTTAACATGGTTTCATCTGCAAGAAAACAAAGGAGAATCAGTTAGTCTTTAAAGAAGAATATTGTACTTAGAAACTCACCAAGAGAAGTCTCCAGATCAGCTGCATTAGGGCTTAAGCTTGCTTGGTAAAGTTGCCCTTCATTCTGAACCAATCGAGGACCATCAAAATTCATTCCGGACAGTATATTTATAGCCCTCTGGTACCATGAGCTCTTCTTATATTTGCCCAAGGCTGGAGGAGTCAAAAGGTCAACTATCCACTGCCCGAGAAGCGAAATGGAGTTGGAGGCTTAAAGAAGGAAAAATGGCTTTTCCGACCTTTGTGAGAAGAAGGGAGCCAGGCCAAAAATTGACAGCCCGTGTGGACCATAATGTGGAAAGATCCTAAGCCAATTTGCTTGGGATGATAGAAGTAATGAAAGAAGAGCGGGGTCAGGGGCATGTCGTATAACTTGAAAATGGTGACCACTCCACTTAGAATCGTGAAAATATTGGGGGTCATTTGGGTCAAAGGTGTTTGGAAATAATGGGAGACCTCTTCGAATAATGCTAGTATAGGGAATCTTAGGTCGTTTACTACTTGACCTATGAAGAAGAAATAATAATCTAGGGGGCGTGAGCAAGGAGCTTAGTCGGACTTTAGGATCCTAACTTTGTAGCCTGGTGAAATGTCATACTCAAGGCGCGCTTCAGCACGTTGTGCCCCAGTCATGGTAGATTAGGTATATGATGAGAATAGGATAGACATATTTTTATATAACTATTAACACTCAGACACTTGCTTTTCTCAGTTTTATTCTATATTATTCCACCCTATTTTGTATGACTTTGCTACTTTTCCTTCTTTTTGTCTAGAGATCTGCTTCTTGTTTGTTTTCATTAATAGGACATGATTTAAAGTGAAAATGGAGCAAAATCGGAGCAAAATGGAGTCGACAGACTGGTCGTGGCCCTAGAGGCACATACCCTACAGCTTCCATTGCTGGGTCGTGCCCCCTTGGCTGGCCTGTGCGCTTCTTCAGCCAAGGTCGTGCCCCATGGAATGGTCGTGCACCCAGCCACGGCAAGGTTGTGCCCATGGCACGACCCGTGCCCTGAGTCCAACCATGGCCACGACCAGGCTGCGCCACACAAGCACGACCCTACCCAAGCCGTGCCACAATTGCCGCAAGTGGCACGTCCCTTGCCTCGGTCGTGCCCAGCTCCCAGGGAAAGACATAGCCCGTGCTGCCTCCCTTGCGTCCCCCCCCCCCCTTCCTAAAAGGGGGCTCTTCCCTTTGGAAAGGGGGAGCTTGGATCCTTTGGTCTTTTAACCTAGGGTTTTGTCCTAGGTCCTTGTGGAAGGGTTCTCCCCTCTAGGAGAGACCCTAGAGCCACCTCCTCAACGTCGTCCACCTCTAGAGTAGGAAGGACTTTCAAGAAGACCGTGCTTCGAAGATAAGTTTTCTCCTCCCTCTCCATCCTTGCCTTAGGGTTGTAGAAAACTTTGTTTACTTTCTTCTTATTGTATTCTTCTTACAATGGAGTAATTCTTCACATCTAAGATGTAGGGAGTAGTTAGGATGTGATGATGTTGTATGAACTATGTATTGATGCAATCTTCTAATTCAATAAAATATTCATGCTTTGTTCTATGTGTATGTTGCCTTATATGTGTTTATTGGAATGCTTGAATGGTGAATACATGTATGGTTTGGCCGCTACATAGAGGGACTATTCGAGATCGTATGTCTGGGGGGCCCTCCGTGACAAGGATATCCTTTCAACCAGACAACTCGAGCATTACTTTGAAATAGAGGTTATCCCCTTATAAGAGGTTAGCTGACACAACTTAATGGGTTTCTCTCTATCCTGTGTTAGGAAGTGTCTAGTGTAACCTAGAGGGGGATGACCGAGCAGTCTATGACCGGACTCTCTAGGTTACCTATTCTACTTAATGACATTGAATACTAAAGGGGAAAGCACTTCGGTGTGCTTCTGCAGGGCTAATACTAGTACATAGTTAGGATCTCTATAAGGACATGGAGATTAGGATATGAACAATGCATAAGGCCAACTTCTTCACATCTAAGATGTAGGGAGTAGTTAGGATGTGATGATGTTGTATGAACTATGTATTGATGCAATTTTCTAATTCAATAAAATATTCATGCTTTGTTCTATGTGTATGTTGCCTTATATGTGTTTATTGGAATGCTTGAATGGTGAATACATGTATGGTTTGGCCGCTACGTAGAGGGACTATTCGAGATCGTATGCCTGGGGGGCCCTCTGTGACAAGGATATCCTTTCAACCAGACAACTCGAGCATTACTTTGAAATAGAGGTTATCCCCTTATAAGAGGTTAGCTGACACAACTTAATGGGGTTCTCTCTATCCTGTGTTAGGAAGTGTCTAGTGTAACCTAGAGACGGATGACTGAGCAGTCTATGACCGGACTCTCTAGGTTTCCTATTCTACTTAATGACATTGAATACTAAAGGGGAAAGCACTTCGGTGTGCTTCTGCAAGGCAAATACTAGTACATAATTAGGATCTCTATAAGGACATGGAGATTAGGATATGAACAATACATAAGGCCAACAAGTATTGTAGTGAAATTAAAATCCTAGATTTCACCTATCCGTCCCTTCCCCAAGGACCAAAGATCTCTCTCTCTTTCTCCTTCTTCTCTTCTTCTCCTCTCTTCCTCTCTCCCTCTAGCAAGTCATTCTTTGTTACGAACTAGCGAAGTCTAGATAGCTAGCCCTTGCCTAATCAACTGGTGTTTAATCAACAGTCCCTATGGATCAATATTTTATTACTTGACGATGTTTCCATGCACTTGCAGATCGCACATCAGTACACTCGTACCAGAGGGCTAAGAAGGAGGCTTGGTCCATCGAAGAAGGAAACAAAGGGGAGAAGAGATGAACTTACATAGGAAAAGTAGTTAGCTGTAAAAGAGGAGACAGAGAAGGGGAACCAGCATGCTCAAAGTTGAGAGGTGACGAATACAAGAAGAGCAATATGATAGCTCTCCGGTGGCCCATTCTGTCCCTATATAGCTTCGCTTTAAAGATCCAAGTCGTCTGATTTAGGGCACACAACCCAACGATACCTTGAGTGTTAGATGAGCATGGAAAACGAGGCAGGGGTCATTTTAGCTTTATACCTCGAAAAATAATTCTTCGGGGAATTATGCTAAAGCTACGCACTGATACTATCACTGTGCTGACACCAGAGAGGTGCATCAAATAGGCAACACCATGCATTGTGCAAGTCATGAGCATGCTGGACAAGGGCATTAATTGTTGGAGCAATCGACCCTAGGATGGTCCGGTGTGACCATGGGTTTTGATGTTTGTGCAAAGGGTTTAAGTTAGGCTTACCCTTGTATTTGATATGCGTATATGGAGTGTGCAGGTTGTACAGGTACGCATATGGACCTGACTGAACGGCCTCAGTACGGTGAAGGATGGCATGGAGACAAGCTGGAGGCTTGTGTGCGCATCTGAGGGACCTTGGAGTGCAGAGACGATGAGCTGATGGGCGCGGACTTTGAGGCGTACGTGAAGGGTGGCATGGATGCAAGCTGGAGGCTTGCGTGCGCATCCGAGGGACGAGGGCCGAAGATGAAGAGGGCGCGAAGGCAACAGTCGAGGCTGCGGAGGAGGAGTCAGTCGAGTCGTGAGGGTGCGAGTGCTGTGTGAATGTACTCGGGAAGTCCTAAAGGTCGAGTGCTGAGTGAAATGTACTCAGGGAGGCAAAACCCTAGGCTGGTAAGCAGGGCAGTCGACTGCCAGGTTGGCAGTCGACTGCAGGAACTCACAGAAAAATGGGTCGACCCAAGGAGGGTCGACCAGTTGACTGCCAGTCGACTGGAAATGGTTCCAGTCGACTGGTCAGTCGACTGCCCTAGGGGCAGTCGACTGGTGAAGTCTGAAAACAACTAAGAATTCGAACGTTGGGGTGTAACGGTCGGATTTTCGTTGTACCAGTCGACTGGCCCTGGGGCAGTCGACTGGTGGCGTGGTTTTCAGCCCAAGTCCTATTTAAAGGGACTCGTTTTGGGGCTGGGTTTCTTGGCGAATCTTGCTTGGAAAAAGCTTGATAGTAGCCTTGTGTGCTCAGGTGCTTGTAGAGGATTGTGGAGAGGTTTCTCCACCCACAAGGAGCTACACGAGATAGCCGGAGAGCATCCGGGGAGCGATCCGCCGAAGGATCAAGGGATCGTCCACCTCACGGACTGTCGTGGAGTAGGAGCTTCATCTCCGAACCACGTAAATTGGTAGTGTTAGCATTGTTTAGTTGTTAGTTTCTTTATTATTGTATTTCGCTTGCGCAACTAACAACGTAGGTAAAAGAAGTCGCCGAAATTGCTATTCACCCCCCCTCTAGCTAGGGCAAAGATCCTAACAATGGTATCAGAGCGAGGACCGCTCTTGATCGGACTAACCGCCGAGGGAGCACACGCTAGAGGAGAAGAGAAGATGGAAGATAAGTTGGGGGACAACATCTACACTCCGCCGCCATACGACAATGAAGACTTTGATTATTGGCGGGCAAGAATGGAAGATTGGCTTAGCATGGAGTGGGAGTGTAGGATGATGATAGAAGAGCCCT
This sequence comes from Boesenbergia rotunda, assembly GCA_024364735.1. NCBI lineage: Eukaryota > Viridiplantae > Streptophyta > Magnoliopsida > Zingiberales > Zingiberaceae > Boesenbergia > Boesenbergia rotunda. The sequence continues at coordinate 72,331 of JAGFNQ010002561.1, read as the reverse complement.
TTGAGGTTCCAAAGGACAAGCACGGAAAGAATCTTCGTCCTCGATATTGGAATCAAGAACAACAAAATGAGTCCAAGGCAAATGAAAAGGTAATTGCAATTTTAGTGAATATGTTGCCTAAAAATATTTTGAGTTGTGTAGGTGAATACCAAAATGCCTATGAGTTGTGGACCAAGTTGATAGAATATCATAATAATCCTACACAAGCTCAAGTAGTGGAAGAACCCGAGGAAGTGAGCTCAATAGCTCAAGAAGAGGAAAATGAAGAAAAGGAAAAAGAAATGGGATTGTTACTATCCGAGGAGGAAGAGGTGTCCACATCCTCAAGTGAGGTAGAGGAATTGAGTGAGAGATCATCAACCTCATCAAGAGAAGAAGAGGAGGTATCAAGCTCAAGAATTGAGGGGGAGGAGAGACCCTCTTCAATTCCGGATCAAGAGGAAGCTTCCACCTCTCCCAAGGTTGAAGAAGTAGTCAACCTAGCCTCCACCTCCACCAAAGTATGCAACAAAGATCACATCATATGCTTCGGTTGCAACAAGAAGGGACACTACAAGGACAAGTGCCCAATAGGTAAAAAGGAGGTAAAATCTAAACCTAATCTAAGTTCCGTATATCTAACAAGGATTGTAGGAATGGAGGAGTCCAAGAAAGGAGGAAGAGAATTAGATGCTTTACATGTGGAGAGATGGGGCACTTTCACACCAAGTGTCCTAGAAAAGGTGAGCTAAAGAAGATGGAGCATCTTAGGAGATGGGAGAAAGAAGAGAGAAGAAAGGAAAGATCACATCAAGGGAGAACTTCAAGGGTAAGGGAGGTAATTCCTAACCCTAGGGTAAAATGCAATTCAATTTCAAGTTCTTCCTTACATTTTATAAATAATGAAAATTGTCCATCCATGCATGCTAGAATTAATGAGAAATGCTTAATGGTGCATAATTTTGGATTTAAGTATAATGATAGGAATAGGGATACCAAGGTAGATCATAATCCTAGAAAGAGCATGCATCATGATAGACCTACGACTTATGCATCTAAGGATCAAGGTATTAACCCCAAGAAGGGGAGACACATGCCTAGAAAGAATGGTAGGTCTAGAAATGTCGAAGGTGGACATGTGGACACTAAGGTCAAGAAATTAGAAAGGAAAAATCAAGCCTTGAGGGCAAGGCTTGATACATTAGAAAAGACCCTAGAAAGATTCAAGGTTGGATCAAAGGGCCTAGACCTAGTGTTGAGTAGCCTAAAACCTAACTATGATAGATCGGGTTTGGGCTATCAAGCTAAGACCTCCAAGGCCAACAAAGAGAAATGTGCTGGCAAAGCACATAAATATGGCAAGGAGGGTAAGTCCAAGGATGGCAAGTGGGTGCCATCCAAAGGAAAAGATAAGGACATAACCAAGGACAATGTGTCTAAGGTTAAGAGGGTCCACGGTGTAGGTCAAGAGTCACCGGTGGCACACCGGTGTGGTTTAGCACTTATGAAGTCACCTAGGAAGGTGGCTAGGACTCAGAGCTCAAGGGGGAGCTCTAGGAGCCTTTGGGGTCCATGGTAGATGGATCTCAAAAGGTTCTCCCTTAGAAAATTAGGTGAAATGTGCCAAAAAGGATTGGAAGACTTGGGTAAGTCTTAATTCTAGATTTTGGCACATCAAAAGGTGAGTTTTAGGGAGAAAAGGTGAAAATAGGGCTATAATTGACAAAATTGAGGTTTAATAGTGGAATACCATGTAACTCAATAATAAAAATGAGTTATGATCAAGGAGAAGAGAATGCATTGAAGAGAAGTGAGAATTAGAACTTCTTGGATGAGTTTATTTGATACACTTTGGAAGAAGTAGAGTTTTGTGCCAATCTTGGGATCCGGAGTACATTTATTTGGAAACGTATTTTTCCCAAGTAGATGTTGGCTTCACAAATCTCCCCACAAAATTTCAGATTTTTTGGAGATTTGTAGAATTTTTAGGGCATTTCTGAATTTCGGCCTGAAAACCTGAAAATCAGGTACCAGTCGACTGGTAAGTGACCAGTCGACTGGTGGCAGGCGACTAGCAGTCAACTGGGAGGTCGACCAATATCTCTGTACGCCAGAAAAACTGAAGGGCAGTCGACTGGGAATACCCCAGTCGACTGGAGGCAGTCGACTGGGACCATCCCAGTCGACTGGTCTCAAGCCCAGAAACATTCTGAGGTTTTGAGTCGACTGCCCCATGGGCAGTCGACTGGTCCGTAGGCTGAAATTGATAATGAGAATGTTGGCCAATCAGAAATTGCAAACTTGGTTATGGGATATGATTTAGGATTAGAATTCTCGGTTATAATTTTATAATCCTTGAAAGAAGTGTTATCCCATGACTTTATAAGAATTTATGAAAATCATTGAAAACCAAGGAAATTGATAAGTCTCCCTAGGAATCTAAGATTTAAAGGTCAAAAAGGAAGTTTGAGGACAATTTCATGTGTCAAATTAAGATGGGTAGATGTGACAAACACATGGAATTAGAAAGGAAGTTGGAAATTGATACTTAATGAAAAATACTTAAGAAGCTTAGAATTGTACCAAAAGTCAAGCACACTTGATATTTTCATGATGTCATTACTTTCTAGGATAGGGTATATCCTAGCAAGTGTGCTTGCAAACCTTTAGAGTTTTTAGAATGTTTGTGAGTTCATTTTGGCACTAAGGAAAAGGTTGCTTGGGAGCAAGCCTTAATGGTATCCAAAAGGGGAAGAACTCGGATATTGGGTTGGGGATAACTCAACATGGTGTTAGGAGGTTAAGTTGGGTAGAACTTAACCCTTTGAAAATGAAAATTAGGAGAAGGCATGGGTTAAGGGGGAGGTTGTCTCCTATTTTGCCTTAATTTTCATAAGAAAACTTTTGGGTTTTGTACCAAACTTGGGAATGGTGATGGATACATAGGTAGATGTATTTTTCCCAAGTAGGTATAGGTTCCACAAAGTTGTCCACGAAATTTGGGAATTTTTGGAGATTTATGGAATTTCTGGCGCGTTTCTGAAATTCGGCCAGAAAACTGATTAACAGAGTATCAGTCGACTGCCCTGGGGGCAGTCGACTGGTAAAGGCTGACTTGGGTATTAGCAGCAGACTTGAGATCCAAATGATAAGGTACAAGTGTATGGGGGACTAGTACACTATGAGTAGGATCATTGGGAATGTTAAGAACCAATAATTGGGTAACTATTGGGGTCTTTTGATGTATGGCAAAGGGGGAGAGATGTTGGGTTTAAGTGGGAAACCAAACACATACCTTTGCTAGAAACCCTAGTTTTAGGGGGAGTTGAGATGAAGGGGGAGCATGGTTGCTCCATTCTCGGCGTAAGGGGAACCTTGGAGAGGTTCTTAAAAAGCCTTTGTAAGTCCAGTGTAAGGGGGAGCTTGGGAGAAGCTTTAAAAAGCCCGGATTGGTAGAAAATCCTAACTTGGAGGGTTAGGTGGGAAAATCCTAGCCTGGAGGGCTAGGTGTTAGAAAATCCTAACTTGGAGGGTTAGGTGTGGGATGCCTTGGGATAGGATCCATTTATGCATTGCATATGCATTCATTTAGCATGGTTTTTGCTACTTACTACTATCTTGCTTTCCTAACTTAAACGGATTGCCAAACATCAAAAAGGGGGAGATTGTTGGAGCAATCGACCCTAGGATGGTCCGGTGTGACCATGGGTTTTGATGTTTGTGCAAAGGGTTTAAGTTAGGCTTACCCTTGTATTTGATATGCGTATATGGAGTGTGCAGGTTGTACAGGTACGCATATGGACCTGACTGAACGGCCTCAGTACGGTGAAGGATGGCATGGAGACAAGCTGGAGGCTTGTGTGCGCATCTGAGGGACCTTGGAGTGCAGAGACGATGAGCTGATGGGCGCGGACTTCGAGGCGTACGTGAAGGGTGGCATGGATGCAAGCTGGAGGCTTGCGTGCGCATCCGAGGGACGAGGGCCGAAGATGAAGAGGGCGCGAAGGCAACAGTCGAGGCTGCGGAGGAGGAGTCAGTCGAGTCGTGAGGGTGCGAGTGCTGTGTGAATGTACTCGGGAAGTCCTAAAGGTCGAGTGCTGAGTGAAATGTACTCAGGGAGGCAAAACCCTAGGCTGGTAAGCAGGGCAGTCGACTGCCAGGTTGGCAGTCGACTGCAGGAACTCACAGAAAAACGGGTCGACCCAAGGAGGGTCGACCAGTTGACTGCCAGTCGACTGGAAATGGTTCCAGTCGACTGGTCAGTCGACTGCCCTAGGGGCAGTCGACTGGTGAAGTCTGAAAACAACTAAGAATTCGAACGTTGGGGTGTAACGGTCGGATTTTAGTTGTACCAGTCGACTGGCCCTGGGGCAGTCGACTGGTGGCGTGGTTTTCAGCCCAAGTCCTATTTAAAGGGACTCGTTTTGGGGCTGGGTTTCTTGGCGAATCTTGCTTGGAAAAAGCTTGATAGTAGCCTTGTGTGCTCAGGTGCTTGTAGAGGATTGTGGAGAGGTTTCTCCACCCACAAGGAGCTACACGAGATAGCCGGAGAGCATCCGGGGAGCGATCCGCCGAAGGATCAAGGGATCGTCCACCTCACGGACTGTCGTGGAGTAGGAGCTTCATCTCCGAACCACGTAAATTGGTAGTGTTAGCATTGTTTAGTTGTTAGTTTCTTTATTATTGTATTTTCGCTTGTGCAACTAACAACGTAGGTAAAAGAAGTCGTCGAAATTGCTATTCACCCCCCCCTCTAGCTAGGGCAAAGATCCTAACAATAATTATGTCACACGCCTTATTAAGGTAGATTATCTCTCAAATCACAAAAATTTCACCACCACTTTGCCCTTAAATGTCTGTGTGGAACCTCTCTCCTACGTGGCCTTTGTGGTGGTACACAGTTGTCACTGCAGTCACATCATCCAATCAGTCAGACGGATATGTCTTTCGATTGAACTTAGAGAGGATATTGTGATAAGGTAAGTCAAAGTGGAGCCACATGACCCTGAAAAGGGGGAATTAAGTCAATGATGTGGCTTGCGTCGCTTGTCGGAGAGCTCTCTGCTCGGGAAAGTGCTTTCCTGAGTAGGGCTTCTCTAAGCATGGCTAGTGTTGGAACCCGGAAGGCTAGAGAGGGGGTGGGGGGTGAATATAGCCAATCACTTGGACTTTAAACACTTAGTGAATTTCTGCACCTCACTTTGTTAGTAGCACAGCGAAAGTATGAAAACAGAGTATGCAGAAAAGAACAGGAAACAAAACAAACTAACACCACTAGCAAGATCGCTAACAAGGAGGGTTTACAAGGTTCAGGGATAACTTGCCCCTACTCCTTGGCGTGCCCTTTAGGTGGGCGATCCCTTGATCGTCGGTAGATCAAGCCCCGGTTAACACCGGATAGAAAGCAACCTCCTTCTCGGTGGAGAAACCTCTCCACAGCGTTTCAATCATAGATATAAGTTTAAGCACAATGAAACACAAGAAAGATCTTACTTAGCACTTAGCAAAGACAGGAACACAGCAGGCTTCTCCAAGCTCCACCCAGCGATGATCTCACGCAAGAATCCCTTTCTTTGCGTCTTCTCGCTGTCGGACTTCAAGCCTCTTGTTCCTTCCTCCAAGTGCTCAAGCAAGGAGTGGTTGCTTCTCAGATCTCAACGGCTTGCTCAGGAATGATGGAACAACAAGATCACAAGCACGCAGCAAGCCACAAGAACTTCACAGCAATACTGATTTGCAGAGTTGTTGAAGACTTCTCACAACCAACGCTTAAGTCTTCTCCACACAGCTCCAGGTCACCATCCCACAGCAGCCTCCAGCTGCTCTTCTGCAACGACCAGCCACCACTAAGCCCTTCTGGACCTCCTGAGCTTCCCTCAGACCAGCCCCAGACAGCAGCTCCAGTCAGCGCCAGCGCCCGTTGCAACCTGGGATGGAAAATAGACAAACCTGCTCCAAAGAAAGACCACCATTGACTCTCCTTGAGTGTTTGAATCCTTCCCTGTCACCTACAACTTAATCAGTGGGTTAGAGCAGCATATCAAGCAAGAAATCAAGGATCAGAGATCAGCCGCAGTGTATCAGATATGCTTAGACGCGATCAGAGCGTCTGACAATGTAATTTGAATTAAAGTGATCGATCACTGGACCGATCCAGGGCTCGTGGGTCGGTTACCTGATCGATCCACCGCTTCGCTGGGACTCCCAGCTCTTGCGGAAACACAAGCCTGATCGATCATCGGACCGATCAAATTGAAGCTTGATCGGTCACTAG
>JAGFNQ010002561.1:0-63467 GCA_024364735.1 Boesenbergia rotunda | reverse complement strand
GACCCTAGGATGGTCCGGTGTGACCATGGGTTTTGATGTTTGTGCAAAGGGTTTAAGTTAGGCTTACCCTTGTATTTGATATGCGTATATGGAGTGTGCAGGTTGTACAGGTACGCATATGGACCTGACTGAACGCCTCAGTACGGTGAAGGATGGCATGGAGACAAGCTGGAGGCTTGTGTGCGCATCTGAGGACCTTGGAGTGCAGAGACGATGAGCTGATGGGCGCGGACTTCGAGGCGTACGTGAAGGGTGGCATGGATGCAAGCTGGAGGCTTGCGTGCGCATCCGAGGGACGAGGGCCGAAGATGAAGAGGCGCGAAGGCAACAGTCGAGGCTGCGGAGGAGGAGTCAGTCGAGTCGTGAGGGTGCGAGTGCTGTGTGAATGTACTCGGGAAGTCCTAAAGGTCGAGTGCTGAGTGAAATGTACTCAGGGAGGCAAAACCCTAGGCTGGTAAGCAGGGCAGTCGACTGCCAGGTTGGCAGTCGACTGCAGGAAGTCACAGAAAAACGGGTCGACCCAAGGAGGGTCGACCAGTTGACTGCCAGTCGACTGGAAATGGTTCCAGTCGACTGGTCAGTCGACTGCCCTAGGGGCAGTCGACTGGTGAAGTCTGAAAACAACTAAGAATTCGAACGTTGGGGTGTAACAGTCGGATTTTAGTTGTACCAGTCGACTGGCCCTGGGGCAGTCGACTGGTGGCGTGGTTTTCAGCCCAAGTCCTATTTAAAGGGACTCGTTTTGGGGCTGGGTTTCTTGGCGAATCTTGCTTGGAAAAAGCTTGATAGTAGCCTTGTGTGCTCAGGTGCTTGTAGAGGATTGTGGAGAGGTTTCTCCACCCACAAGGAGCGACACGAGTTAGCCGGAGGGAATCCGGGGAGCGATCCGCCGAAGGATCAAGGGATCATCCACCTCACGGACTGTCGTGGAGTAGGAGCTTCATCTCCGAACCACGTAAATTGGTAGTGTTAGCATTGTTTAGTTGTTAGTTTCTTTATTATTGTATTTCCGCTTGCGCAACTAACAACGTAGGTAAAAGAAGTCGCCGAAATTGCTATTCACCCCCCCTCCAGCTAGGGCAAAGATCCTAACAATTGGTATCAGAGCGAGGACCGCTCTTGATCGGACTAACCGCCGAGGGAGCACACGCTAGAGGAGAAGAGAAGATGGAAGATAAGTTGGGGGACAACATCTACACTCCGCCGCCATACGACAATGAAGACTTTGATTATTGGCGGGCAAGAATGGAAGATTGGCTTAGCATGGAGTGGGAGTGTAGGATGATGATAGAAGAGCCCTTTGAGGTTCCAAAGGACAAGCACGGAAAGAATCTTCGTCCTCGATATTGGAATCAAGAACAACAAAATGAGTCCAAGGCAAATGAAAAGGTAATTGCAATTTTAGTGAATATGTTGCCTAAAAATATTTTGAGTTGTGTAGGTGAATACCAAAATGCCTATGAGTTGTGGAGCAAATTGCAAGAAATTCATAAGAATCCTACACAAGACCAATTAATGGAAGAGGCCGAGGAAGTAAACTCAATAGCCCAAGAAGAGGAGAAAAAGGAAGAAGAATCATCTACCTCCTCAAGTGAAATGGAAGAAGAGAGTGTGAGGTCCTCCACCTCATCTAAAGAAGTATCAATGTCAAGTATTGAGGGGGAGGAGAGACCCTCAATCATACAAGAACAAGAAGAGGCCTCTACCTCCACCAAAGCAAAGAAGAAAGATCACATTACGTGCTTTGGGTGTAATGAGAAGGGGCACTACAAGGATAAGTGCCCACTAGGTAAGAAAAAGGAGGTACACCCTAAACCCAAGTCCATTCAAGTTATATCTAATATGGGACGTAGGGGTGGAGCCCAAGAAAAGAAAAAGAAGATTAGATGCTTCACTTGTGGAGAGCTAGGACACTATCACACTAAGTGCCCAAGGAGTAAAGAATTCAAGAAGATGGAGCATCTAAGAAGATGGGAGAAAGTGGAAAGGAAGAAACAAAGATCACATCAAGGGAGAACTTCAAGGGTAAGGGAGGTAATTCCTAACCCTAGGGTAAAATACAATTCAATTTCAAGTTCTTTCTTACATTTTAGAAATAATGAAAATTGTCCATCCATGCATGCTAGAATTAATGAGAAATGTTTAATGGTGCATAATTCGGGATTTAAGTATAATAATAGGAATAGGGACAACAAGGTAGATCATAATTCTAGAAAGAGCATGCATCATGATAGACCTACGACTTATGCACCTAAGGATCAAGGTATTAACCCCAAGAAGGGGAGACACATGCCTAGAAAGAATGGTAGGTCTAGAAATGTCGCAGATGGACATGTGGACACTAAGGTCAAGAAATTAGAAAGGAAAAATCAAGCCTTGAGGGCAAGGCTTGATATATTAGAAAAGACCCTAGAAAGATTCAAGGTTGGATCAAAGGGCCTAGACCTAGTGTTGAGTAGCCTAAAACCTAACTATGATAGATCGGGTTTGGGCTATCAAGCTAAGACCTCCAAGGCCAACAAAGAGAAATGTGCTGGCAAAGCACATAAATATGGCAAGGAGGGTAAGTCCAAGGATGGCAAGTGGGTGCCATCCAAAGGAAAAGATAAGGACATAACCAAGGACAATGTGTCTAAGGTTAAGAGGGTCCACGGTGTAGGTCAAGAGTCACCGGTGGCACACCGGTGTGGTTTAGCACTTATGAAGTCACCTAGGAAGGTGGCTAGGACTCAGAGCTCAAGGGGGAGCTCTAGGAGCCTTTGGGGTCCATGGTAGATGGATCTCAAAAGGTTCTCCCTTAGAAAATTAGGTGAAATGTGCCAAAAAGGATTGGAAGACTTGAGTAAGTCTTAATTCTAGATTTTGGCACATCAAAAGGTGAGTTTTAGGGAGAAAAGGTGAAAATAGGGCTATAATTGACAAAATTGAGGTTTAATAGTGGAACACCATGTAACTCAATAATAAAAATGAGTTATGATCAAGGAGAAGAGAATGCATTGAAGAGAAGTGAGAATTAGAACTTCTTGGATGAGTTTATTTGATACACTTTGGAAGAAGTAGAGTTTTGTGCCAATCTTGGGATCCGGAGTACATTTATTTGGAAACGTATTTTTCCCAAGTAGATGTTGGCTTCACAAATCTCCCCACAAAATTTCAGATTTTTTGGAGATTTGTAGAATTTTTAGGGCATTTCTGAATTTCGGCCTGAAAACCTGAAAATCAGGTACCAGTCGACTGGTAAGTGACTAGTCGACTGGTGGCAGGCGACTAGCAGTCAACTGGGAGGTCGACCAATATCTCTGTACGTCAGAAAAACTGAAGGGCAGTCGACTGGGAATACCCCAGTCGACTGGAGGCAGTCGACTGGGACCATCCCAGTCGACTGGTCTCAAGCCCAGAAACATTCTGAGGTTTTGAGTCGACTGCCCCATGGGCAGTCGACTGGTCCGTAGGCTGAAATTGATAATGAGAATGTTGGCCAATCAGAAATTGCAAACTTGGTTATGGGATATGATTTAGGATTAGAATTCTCGGTTATAATTTTATAATCCTTGAAAGAAGTGTTATCCCATGACTTTATAAGAATTTATGAAAATCATTGAAAACCAAGGAAATTGATAAGTCTCCCTAGGAATCTAAGATTTAAAGGTCAAAAAGGAAGTTTGAGGACAATTTCATGTGTCAAATTAAGATGGGTAGATGTGACAAACACGTGGAATTAGAAAGGAAGTTGGAAATTGATACTTAATGAAAAATACATAAGAAGCTTAGAATTGTACCAAAAGTCAAGCACACTTGATATTTTCATGATGTCATTACTTTCTAGGATAGGGTATATCCTAGCAAGTGTGCTTGCAAACCTTTAGAGTTTTTAGAATGTTTGTGAGTTCATTTTGGCACTAAGGAAAAGGTTGCTTGGGAGCAAGCCTTAATGGTATCCAAAAGGGGAAGAACTCGGATATTGGGTTGGGGATAACTCAACATGGTGTTAGGAGGTTAAGTTGGGTAGAACTTAACCCTTTGAAAATGAAAATTAGGAGAAGGCATGGGTTAAGGGGGAGGTTGTCTCCTATTTTGCCTTAATTTTCATAAGAAAACTTTTGGGTTTTGTACCAAACTTGGGAATGGTGATGGATACATAGGTAGATGTATTTTTCCCAAGTAGGTATAGGTTCCACAAAGTTGTCCACGAAATTTGGGAATTTTTGGAGATTTATGGAATTTCTGGCGCGTTTCTGAAATTCGGCCAGAAAACTGATTAACAGAGTATCAGTCGACTGCCCTGGGGGCAGTCGATTGGTAAAGGCTGACTTGGGTATTAGCAGCAGACTTGAGATCCAAATGATAAGGTACAAGTGTATGGGGGTTTAGTACACTGTGAGTAGGATCATTAGGAATGTTAAGAACCAATAATTGGGTAACTATTGGGGTCTTTTTGATGTATGGCAAAGGGGGAGAGATGTTGGGTTTAAGTGGGAAACCAAACACATACCTTTGCTAGAAACCCTAGTTTTAGGGGGAGTTGAGATGAAGGGGGAGCATGGTTGCTCCATTCTCGGCGTAAGGGGAACCTTGGAGAGGTTCTTAAAAAGCCTTTGTAAGTCCAGTGTAAGGGGGAGCTTGGGAGAAGCTTTAAAAAGCCCGGATTGGTAGAAAATCCTAACTTGGAGGGTTAGGTGGGAAAATCCTAGCCTGGAGGGCTAGGTGTTAGAAAATCCTAACTTGGAGGGTTAGGTGTGGGATGCCTTGGGATAGGATCCATTTATGCATTGCATATGCATTCATTTAGCATGGTTTTTGCTACTTACTACTATCTTGCTTTCCTAACTTAAACGGATTGCCAAACATCAAAAAGGGGGAGATTGTTGGAGCAATCGACCCTAGGATGGTCCGGTGTGACCATGGGTTTTGATGTTTGTGCAAAGGGTTTAAGTTAGGCTTACCCTTGTATTTGATATGCGTATATGGAGTGTGCAGGTTGTACAGGTACGCATATGGACCTGACTGAACGGCCTCAGTACGGTGAAGGATGGCATGGAGACAAGCTGGAGGCTTGTGTGCGCATCTGAGGGACCTTGGAGTGCAGAGACGATGAGCTGATGGGCGCGGACTTCGAGGTGTACGTGAAGGGTGGCATGGATGCAAGCTGGAGGCTTGCGTGCGCATCCGAGGGACGAGGGCCGAAGATGAAGAGGGCGCGAAGGCAACAGTCGAGGCTGCGGAGGAGGAGTCAGTCGAGTCGTGAGGGTGCGAGTGCTGTGTGAATGTACTCGGGAAGTCCTAAAGGTCGAGTGCTGAGTGAAATGTACTCAGGGAGGCAAAACCCTAGGCTGGTAAGCAGGGCAGTCGACTGCCAGGTTGGCAGTCGACTGCAGGAAGTCACAGAAAAACGGGTCGACCCAAGGAGGGTCGACCAGTTGACTGCCAGTCGACTGGAAATGGTTCCAGTCGACTGGTCAGTCGACTGCCCTAGGGGCAGTCGACTGGTGAAGTCTGAAAACAACTAAGAATTCGAACGTTGGGGTGTAACGGTCGGATTTTAGTTGTACCAGTCGACTGGCCCTGGGGCAGTCGACTGGTGGCGTGGTTTTCAGCCCAAGTCCTATTTAAAGGGACTCGTTTTGGGGCTGGGTTTCTTGGCGAATCTTGCTTGGAAAAAGCTTGATAGTAGCCTTGTGTGCTCAGGTGCTTGTAGAGGATTGTGGAGAGGTTTCTCCACCCACAAGGAGCGACACGAGTTAGCCGGAGGGAATCCGGGGAGCGATCCGCCGAAGGATCAAGGGATCGTCCACCTCACGGACTGTCGTGGAGTAGGAGCTTCATCTCCGAACCACGTAAATTGGTAGTGTTAGCATTGTTTAGTTGTTAGTTTCTTTATTATTGTATTTCCGCTTGCGCAACTAACAACGTAGGTAAAAGAAGTCGCCGAAATTGCTATTCACCCCCCCTCTAGCTAGGGCAAAGATCCTAACACAGTAGGCATCGGTTCGACCTAGGGTTCCATTGTGGAGACCCAAAGTCAGAACCAAGACAGCTAAGGCTGTAAAATAATAATATATTGTTGTTTTATTGCATTTGCAACTAACCCTGGATGCTGGACAAAAGGAACGAATCTCTGCAGCTCAGAACGCCTAAAGGGAGAGAGGCAGCAGCTGAGTAGGGTGCCCCGGAGGTCCCGGGCGCCCCCAAGGTCAAGGCAAAGCAGTAAACGAAGAAGCGGCTCAAAGGCTTACTGGTCCCGGGCGCCCCCAGCGTCCCGGGCACCCCCAGTGCCCAAGGCACCCTGGGCTCAAGCCAGCGAAGTGAACCGGCCGAGAAGCCATCTGATCGAGTCAACCAGGGCGCCCCCACAATCAACTCTCAACCCTATTCGAGTGGGATAAGGGCTGACCGAGACTTGTTCGGATCGACTGACACGTGGGGGGGGGGGGGGGGGGGGGGGGTGCCCCCAACGTTCAGGGCGCCCCAGGAGGCTATAAATAGCCCCTCGACTCCAAGGCTTAAAACAACACAGTTTTCCAACGCCTCAGTACTCTTCGCTCAAGCGCTCTGCTCCAGAAATCCTCCATCTCGAGATTCTAGCATCGACGACGACCCTACGCACCGAAGAACGATCTACACCGGGCATTGGTAACGATGAGTCAATTCTTAATTGTATTCTTACTGTACTTACTACTGTACAACTGATTGTAAGATTTTGCGCGATTATAGTATTGCCCGCAGTAAACGGTCAACGACCGTGGGCCTTGGAGTAAGAGTCGACCGCGACTCCGAAACAAGTTAATCCCTGTGTTTGCGTTTGGTTTTTGTGTTAATTTTCCGCTGTGCATTCTCTCTTTAATTCTGAAAACGATTTACGATATTCACCCCCCCTCTATCGTATTCTCTCGATCCAACAAGTGGTATCAGAGCGGGGAAGCTCAAATTTGGTACAACCACCAAATTGAGAATTTTTCGGATTTTCTTCAAAATAATTTGTATTTGTTTTTCGAATTTTCATCGTTAATCGAGGTTGGTGCAACACCCCTTGATAAATATTATTTTTACTTCTCGCACTACTAATCCAAGACCAAGTCTTGGGATATTTTTTTCTTACTCTTACTTTCAGAATAAATGGTCATGCAAGAAGTATTCAGCATAGCTAGACCACCACTTTTCTGTGGGGAGGACTTCTCCTACTGGAATAGTCGGATGGAGGTCCACTTGAAAACTCAGGTGGACATGTGGATAATCATCCAGTCTGGCCTGGACATTCCAAAGAATGCTAAAGGAGTGTCGCAATCTTACGCTGAGTGGGATACCGCTCTGAAAAGAAAAATTGAAGCTGATGCCAAAACAACCCAGACACTTCAATGGGGCCTGACCAAGGAAGAGTTGAATCGGGTAGGACCATTCAACAGTGCAAAGGAGCTGTGGGGTAAGCTGATCGAACTGCAGGAAGGAACTTCAGATACTCGAATCAGCAAGAGAGATCTCCTCCTGAACAAGCTGTACATGATGAAGATGAACGACAACGAAACAGCAGCTCAGCTCCACGCCAGAATTCAAGAATTAATGAACGGACTATACGCAATCGGTCACAAGGTAGAAAACCGTGACCTGATAAGGTACGCTCTTAATGCTTTCCCAAGTAATACCTTGTGGGCATCTATGATAGATGCATACAAGGTTTCAAGGGACCTTTCAAAAAATAAATTAGATGAATTGTTTTCAGAACTTGAGTTACATGAGCAGGCTAACTGCAATATGGCCGAGAAAGGCATCGCTTTTGTTACAGGTAAAACTAGAAAGAAAACCAAAAAGAAGCCTCAACCTGCACCCAAGTCTGATTCAGGCTCAGACTCAGAAGACAAACAGGGAAATCGACCGAAGCTGGTTCGGCTAGCCCGGGATTACTACAAAGAGCTAAAGAACCAGACCAACAGAAGGAAAGCCAGCCGAAGAAAGGAAGAACCGGCTGAACCCTCACCAAACGTGACCTATTACGAGTGCAAGAAGAAAGGTCACTACAAGACGGAGTCTCCGAATCTGAAGGAAACAAAGAAGACGAGAATGAAGAAGGCACTTCAAGCAACCTGGGACGAGTCGTCTTTCGAAGATGAAGAAGAGGTCCCACAGTCGAACCTGCTAGCATTGACCGCCTCAGAACAAATCGAGACCGAGTCAGAATCAGAACCGGACGACGGCAAACTTACATTTTCAGAAGATGGAGAAATAACTGTAAGTGGTTTTTCTAGAATCCAGTTATGCAAATTAATTTCTTATCTTTCTCGAGACTTGGAAAAACTAAAATCCGAGTCGAGTCTCTCAGACAGTAAGTAAAACTCCTGAAAGAGAGAGCTGACTCTGGATCCTTAACTGAGAAGGTTCAAGGAGGAACCTCTACTCAAGTTGAAAAACTTGAGAAAGAGAATTCCTCCTTGAACACTCAAGTCAAGGACCTCAGAACAACCTTAGAATGGTTCACTTCTAGTTCCAAGGGTCTTGACATGATCCTTGGAAGACAGAAGTCGGTTCTAAATCGATCCGGATTAGGTTATAGAACCAAGTCCAGAAAAAGATCCTACTATGCTGTACTGAACTAATCCAGACCTAAAGTTCAGGCATGGGTACCCAAACTGTGCCTGATAAAACAAACTGGATCAAATCAGTATTGGATCCCCAAGGACAAGATTCACATCTTGCCAAACCATTATCGTGGCTTTAGTCCAGGGGGAGCCAAATTAAAAACAATTTGTTTAATTAAATAAAATTCTTTTCTTGATTAAAAATTGCATGATTGCCTGTTTATTTAATTTCTGCAATTTACCATGCTTAGAATTAGGAATGGTTAGTTTAAGGACTGAACCAAATTAACTAAAATGTGAACAATATAGTATTGGGTGGCGTGAGATGATAGTACGTTAGGGAAGCCAATTCTAATAAGGTCAAGTATACTTGGTCTCTTTAGACTGGTGAAACTAGCCGAAGCTACCGATCCAAGACCCAAACTAGTTAAACCAGAATTTTTCAAAAAATAGTTTGAAAATGAAATTTCATTAAAAGGCTTTGTCAAGGAAAAGGTTGATGATCGAATAAGGCAACGGCCAAAGAAGGCCTAGTGCCTCGCCAAGACCTGGAATCCAATTTTTGAAATTCAAATTCAAATTATTCTTTGCCAAATTCGAATCTAACACAAATTTTCAATTAATTGTAGATTCAAACTTTTTTTAAACTCAAAATCAACAATTTTCAAAATTAATTTAAGTTTTTCAAAATAAATCATGATTTTTCTTAAATTTATTCTATCTACCAAAACATATCTCACAAAACCTATAAGGCTAACGTGATTGATAACCCTAGATTGGGTGAGACAGACTAGGCTGTGAAAATCAATTTAAGCTATTCTTGATTCTAATTGGATCTAAATCAACAAAACTCTTTATGTGTAGGAACATAACGATTTGGACCAATGGATGTTGGATAGTGGTTGCTCCAGACACATGACTGGGGATAAATTGAAATTCACCAAACTCAAGCTCAAAAACCTAGGCTCAGTAGCGTTTAGCAACAATGCTACACTCAAGGTGATTGGGTCAGGTAATATTGAACTTAAATATGACTTTGTTATTAAGAAAGTTCTTTTGGTTGAAAATTTTAAATTTAACTTGCTTAGTATAAGTCAATTATGTGATTCTGATTATATAGCTACCTTTAACAATTCTAATTGCCTGAATAGAAACCTGCAAGACTCAGAAATCATGCTTAAGGGCACTAGGAAGAACAATGTTTACACTATAAACCTACCTCTAGTACCTAAATGCATGTTAACTCAGTTAGAACAATCAACCCTCTGGCATAGAAGATTAGGGAACACTAACTTGAGAATTATTTCAAAAATCACCCAACTTGGCCTAATTAAAGGTATCCCTAAAATTAAAAACCATGAAAATATAATATGTAAATCATGTAATCAAGGTAAACAAACCAGGTCTAATCACAAACCAATTCAGTCTGACCTAACTCAAACCACACTTAAGCTCCTGCACCTTGACCTATTTGATTCACATAGAGCCAAGTCACTAAGAGGAAACCAATACTTCTTAGTAATAGTTGATGATTACTCTAGATTTACCTGGGTTAGGTTTCTAAAGACCAAAGATTTAACCCTGAACCTATTCAATGACTTTTGTAAGTTAATTGAAAATCAAAACGATACCAAAATCAAGAGACTTAGGAGTGACCATGGGGGAGAGTTTGAAAATCAACGATTCGAGGAATTTTGTAAGGTAAATGGGTATATACACGAATTTTCGTGTCCTAGAACCCCCCAGTAAAATGGGATAGTCGGAAAAAAATAGAACCCTACAGGAAGCCGCTAGGGCTATGCTTAATGAATTCAACTTAGCTAACCAATATTGGGCAGAAGCAATTAATACGGCTTGCTACATCCAAAATAGGGTCCTGATTAACAAGCGACACAACAAAACACCATATAAATTATACTACCATAGACTTCCAAACCTACACTACCTAAGGGTCTTTGGGTGCAAAGTCTATATCCTAAACACCAAGGACTATCTAGGTAAATTCCAATCTAAGTCAACCCCAGGCATCTTCTTAGGATACTCAACAACAAGTAGAGCCTATAGGGTTTACAACAAACAAACTAAGAAAATTGAAGAAACAACAAATTTAATATTTGATGAAGAAATAATAAACTCAAAATCTGATAATCCAGATCTAATGTCATCAAATACTGATCAAGAAGATAATGAACAAACTAGTGAACCTTTAATTGAACCCTTAAATGAACTAACTATTGAACCATCTTCTGAACCAAATATTGAACCAAATCGACCAGCCGGACCTGAGGCTGAACCAAGTTCTAGAAAAATCAAGAAACTCAGACTTAGTCACCCAACTGATCAAATTGTGGGTGATCCAACTTTAGGAGTCAGAACTAGGTCTTCCTATAGAAACCTTAGTCAGATAGCAATGATTTCAAAAATTGAACCTAAGACTATAGAGGAAGCCCTACCTGATCCTGATTGGATCATAGCTATGCAAGAAGAGTTAGCCCAATTTGAGAGGAACCAAGTCTGGGAACTAGTACCTAAACCTGAGGGCAAATCCGTAATTGATACTAAGTGGGTTTTTAGGAATAAACTAAATGATCAAGGAGAAATAGTCAGAAATAAAGCCCGCTTAGTAGCAAAAGGATTCAGTCAGGTAGAAGGATTAGATTATGACGAAACCTATGCCCCGGTAGCTAGACTTGAGTCCATTAGGATGTTATTGGCCTTCACATCCCATAAAGGATTTAAACTATACCAAATGGATGTAAAGCCAGCCTTTCTAAATTGATTCATTAAGGAAGAAGTCTATGTAGGACAACCCCCTGGTTTTGAGGACTTAGAAAGACCTGATCATGTTTACAAACTTACTAAAGCACTTTATGGACTAAAATAAGCACCTAGGGCTTGGTATGAACGCTTATCAACTTACCTAATTTCTAAAGAATTTAATCAAGGACAAATTGACTCAACCCAATTTATTAAAACCTTAGGAAAAGAGATCTTTATTGCCCAAATCTACGTCGATGACATAATCTTTGGGTCAACCAACTTAAATTTTTTAAAAGAATTCGATAAAATAATGGAAAATGAATTTGAAATGAGCTTAGTTGGTGAGCACAACTTTTTCCTAGGATAACAAATTAAACAAACTAGGGATGAAAACTATGTCCATCAATCCAAATATTCTAAAAAGTTAATAAAGAAATTTAAAATGGATAACTCTAAATGCATAAGTACCCCCATGGCCATAAATGTAAAAATAGATAGTGACCCTGATGGTAAACCAGTAGATCCTAAACTCTATGGAAGTATGATTGGGAGTATACTGTACCTTACAGCCAGCAGACCTGATATTCTTTTTGCTGTAGGAATGTGTGCTAGATACCAAACCTGTGCTAAGGAAATGCACTTAGCAGCCCTAAAAAGAATACTAAGATATGTTAAGGGCACTCTAAATGTAGGGATTTGGTATCCTAGGACCTCAACCTTTAACATGTCAGGATACTCGGATTCTGACTACGCTGGTTGTAAATTAGATAGAAAGAGCACAAGTGGAAGCTGCCAACTGTTAGGAAACAGTCTAGTAAGTTGGTGCAGCAGAAAACAACACTGTGTAGCTCTATCCACGACTGAAGCTGAGTATGTTGCCTTAGAGGAGTGTGTCGCACAACTCTTATGGATGATACACAATCTTAAGGACTTCCAGCTTAACTACACTCAAACTTAGGTCTACATTGATAATATAAGTGTTAGATCGTTGTCGTCCGCTAAAGGGGGGTAAATAGCGATTTTTTCTATTCTTTCAACCTACGTTGTTAGATTGCACAGCGGAAATACAAGATAATAAAACTAACAACAATGAAAACACTGCTAACAAACCGTATTAAGTTGGTATCCACCCCGGCCGGGTGACTAATCCAACAATCCGTCGGTGGATCACTCCCCGGATAACCTCCGTCTATCACGTGTCGCTCCTTGTGGGTGGAGAAACCTCGCCACAACACTTTGGACGCTTTGTGAGCACAATAAACTACTAACACACTTTTCCCAAGTGAGTTTCGTCAAGAAACTCAGCCACCACGAAGTCCTCTTTAAATAGGACTCGGGGATGATTTCTCACTGTTAATCGACTGCCACCAGGGCAGTCGACTGGTGCCAGCTAAATTCGACCGTTGACACTCTCAACGTTCGAATTTGCCAGCTCACCAGCCACCTACCAGTCGACTGCCCCCAGAGCAGTCGACTGGTCCCCAGCTGAATCCCTTCCTGAGTACATTCACACAGCACTCGATCCTCACGACTCGACTGACTCCTCATCTGCAGCCTCGACTATTGCCTTCGCGCCCTCTTCATCTTAGGCTCCCGTCCCTCGGATGCACGCAAGCCTCCAGCTTGCCTCCATACCATCCTTCACGCATGCCACGAAGTTCGCGCCCATCAGCTCATCGTCCCTGCTTGCCAAGGTCCCTCGGATGCGCACGCAAGTCTCCAGTTTGCCTCCATACCATCCTTCACCATACCGAGACCGTCCAGTTAAGTCCATATATGTAACCTGTACAACCTGTACACGCAACATACACATATAAGAATACAAGGGAAAACCTAACTTAAACCCTTTGCTCAAATATCAAAACCTATGGTCACTCCGGACCATCTTGGGGCCGATTGCTCCAACAATCTCCCCCTTTTTGATGTTTGGCAATCCGTTTAAGTTAGAGAAGCAAGATAGTAGTAAATAGCAGGAACCATGCTAAATGAATGCATATGCAATGCATAACTGGATCCTATCCCAAGGCATCCCACACTTAACCCTCTAAGTTAGGAATTTTACACCTAGCCCTCCAAGCTAGGATTTTCACTACCTAACCCTCCAAGTTAGGATTTTCCCACACCTAGCCCTCCATGCTAGGACTTTTACCACCTAACCCTCCAAGTTAGGATTTTCCAACACCTAGCCCTCCGAGCTAGGACTTTTCCCACTTAACCCTCCAAGTTAGGATTTTCTACCAAACTGGATTTTTTAAAGCTTCTCCCAAGCTCCCCCTTACACTGGACTTACAAAGGCTTTTTAAGAACCTCTCCAAGGTTCCCCTTACGCCAAAAAGGGAGCAGTCATGCTCCCTCTCAAACATAGCTCCCCCTAAACCTAGGGTTTCTTTCTAGCAAAGGTATTGGTTTCCCACTTAAACACAATATTTCTTCCCCTTTGTCATACATCAAAAAGAACCCAATAATTATCCAATTATTGGTTCTTTAAATTCTCAATGACCCTAAACACAGTGTACTAGACCCCCATACACTTGTTCCTTGTCATTTGGACCCTAAACCAGCTGCTGATACCCAAATCAGCCTCTGGCAGTCGACTGCCCAAATGGGCAGTCGACTGATACTCTGATTTCAGTCTTTTCTGGCCATTTTTCAGAAGTGCGCCAGAAATTCCACAAATTTCCAAAAATTCCCAAATTTCATGGAGAACTTTGTGGTACCCATACCTACTTGGGAAAAATACATCTACCCATGTATCTATCACCATTCCCAAGTTTAACATAAAACCCAAAAATTTCAAAATGAAAATCAAGGCAACTAGGAGGCAACCTCCCCCTTTACCCAGGCCTTCTCCCAATTTTCATTTTTCCAAGGTCAAGTTCTACCCAACTTAACCTCCTAGACACCACGTTGAGTCATACACAACCCAACACCCGAGTTCTTCCCCCTTTGACACTCTTATAGCATTGCCCGAGGTAATCTTTCCCTAAGTGCCAAAAAGAACTCAACAAAAGTCTAAGAACTCTAAAGTTTGCAAGCACACTTGCTAGGATATACCCTATCCTAGAAAAATATGATATCATGGAAATATCAAGTGTGCTTGACTTTTGGTACACATCTAAGTTTCCCTCAAAGATTTGCCATTTGTATCTACTTTCAAATCTATCTCAAATTCCATGTGGTTGCCAGCTCTAACCAATATCAATTTACACATGGAATTGTCCTCAATTTTTCCTTTTTACCTCTAAGTCCTAGATACCTAGGGGAACCTATCAATCTTCCTTGATTTTCAAAGCATCAACCAAGTCTTATCAAGTCATGAGATAATACTTCATGAAATCATAAACATTAATTTTAATCCAAAGCATATCCTATAATCCAAATTTGCGGTTTCTGATTAGCCAATTGCCAATTTTTTTCCAATTTCAGCTTACGGACCAGTCGACTGCCCAAATGGCAGTCGACTCCCAAAATGCACAGAATGTTTCTGGGCTCTTACCAGTCGACTGCCCCTAGGGCAGTCGACTGATACCTGAATTTTAGGTTTTCCAGCCCAATTTCAGAAATCCCTAATTAATTCTACAAATCTCCGAAAATTATTAAATTTTGTGGGGAGATTTGTGAAGTCAATATCTACTTGGGAAAAATATGTTTCTAAATAAATGTACTCCAAATCCCAAGATTGATATGAAATCCTACTTCTTCTAAAAAGTATCAAATGAGCTCATCCTTAAGGTTCTAATTCTTACTTCTCTTCAGTGTTTCTTCTTATCCTTGATCACAATTCTTTTCTACCACTGAAATACATGGTATTCCACCATTAAACCTCAATTTTGTGAATTATAGCTCCTTTTTCACCTTTTCTCCCTAAATTCTCCTTTTGATGTGCCAAAATCTAGGATTAAGACTTACCTAAGTCTTCCAACCCTTTTTGGCACATTTCACCTAATTTTCTAAGGGAGAAACTTTTGAGATCCATTTACCATGGACCCCAAAGGCTCCTAGAGCTCCCCCTTGAGCTCTTAGCCTTAGCCACCTCCCTAGGTGACTCCATCCACACTAGGCCACACCGGTGACTCTTGGCCTACGAAATTGACCTTTTTAACCTTGGACACCTTATCCTTGGTTAGGTCACTCTTTTTCCCTTTGGATGGCATCCCCTTGCTATCCTTAGACTTTTCCTCCTTACTAAGATTGTATGCTTTCCCAGCATACTTCTTTCCATTGGCCTTGGAGGTCTTGGATTGATAGCCCAAACCCGACCTATCATAGTTGGGTTTGATGCTACCCAACACCATGTCTAGACCTATAGATCCAATCTTGAATCTTTCTAAGGTCTTCTCTAAAGTTTCAAGTCTTGCCCTTAAGGCTTGATTTTCTCTTTTTAGCCCTCTATCCTTGGATTCCATATGTCCACTTTGGACATTCCTAGACCTATCCATTTTCTTAGGCATTTGTCTCCCCATCTTGGGGTCAATGCCTTGATCCTTAGGTACCCAAGTCTTAGGTCTATCATGATGCATGCTTTTCTTAGGATTATGATCTACCTTGTTACCCTTAGTCCTATCATTGTACTTAAATCCATGATTATGCACAAATAAATAATTCTCATGAGTTCTAGCATGCATGGGTGGATAATTAACATGATTCTTGAAATGTAAAGAAGAACTTAAAATCGAATTTCTTTTTAAACTAGGGTTAGAGGGTACCTCCCTTACCCTTGTAGTCCTTCCTTATTGTGAGCTTCTTCTCTTCCTTCTTTCTCCTTTTTCCCATCTTCTTAGATTTTCCATCTTCTTTAGCTCATCTTTTCTAGGGCATTTAGTGTGATAATGCCCTAGTTCTCCACATGTGAAGCATCGAATCTTCTTCCTCCGTTCCTGGGCTCCTCCATTCCTACAATTTATGTTAGATTCAAATCGAATGGACCCGGGTTTAAAAGTTACCTCTCTTTTATCTTTTGGGCACTTGTCCTTGTAGTGCCCCTTTTCATTACACCCAAAGCATGTAATGTGATCTTTAGTCCTTGCTTTGGTGGAGGTTGAGGCTTGGTTGACTTCCTCTTCACCCTTGGATGAAGTGGAGACTTCCTCTTGATCATGTGTAGGTGAGGGTCTCTCCTCCCCCTCAATCCTTGAGGTGGTGACCTCCTCCTCTTCTCTAGATGAGGTGGATGACCTCTCACTTTCTTCTTCACTTGAGGATGTGGATGTTGGTGCAGAAAGCACCAAAGTCAAACCTGTGTTTTGATAATGGCAACAGGGTTCAAAAGTTAAGTCTTATTTGTGATCTAACATGTCACTTGAGTATGCAGAGTAAAAAGCCCTAGCGAAGGACTGCTAGGCACTGGCGAAGGAATGCCAGAGTAAAAAAGCCCTAGCGAAGGAATGCTAGGCACTGGCGAAGGAATGCCAGAGTGAAAAGCCCTAGCGAAGGACTGCTAGGCGCCAGGCGAGGGACAGCTTGGGAATGAAGCCCTAGCGAAGGAATGCTAGGCATCGGGTGAAGGACAGCTCGGCATCCAAGACCTGGCAAAGGACGGTCAGGCCAAAGTCCAACCAGAGGAACGTTTGGCATCAGGTAAACTCTCCTGAGAGGAGTAGGTGAGGACGCGTTCCCCGTCGAGGGAACAGTAGGCATCGGTTCGACCTAGGGATCCATCTTGGAGGCCCAAAGTCAGAACCAAGACAGCTAAGGATATATAATCTTATGTTTTACTGCTTTATGTTGTTTTCGGACTAACCCTGGATGCAGGACCAAAGGAACGAGTGTCTGCAGCTTAGAGAGCCTCAATGGAGTGAGGCACCAGCTAAGTAGAGCGCCCTGAGTGTCCAGGGCACCCCCAAGGTGAAGATGAAACAATTGAAGCAAAAAGAGCCTCGGCTGAATACTGGCCAGGGCGCCCTCAGCAACCAGGGCGCCCTCAGCGCCCAGGGCGCCCCCAGCAGCCAAGGCGCCCCGTGCCCAAGCCAGCGAAGCCGAATACACTTATCCAGCCGAGAAGCCCGCGCTGAAGAAGTCAAGCAGGGCGCCCTCTGCGTCGAGGGCGCCCCCAGTGTCAAAACTCATCCCTACTCGAGTGGGATAGAGGTTGACCGAGCGAATCTCGGATCACGTGACACGTGGGGGGCGCCCCGACGTCCAGGGCGCCCCTAGGTGCTATAAATAGCACCCAACGCCCAGGCTTCAGAGAACATCTCGAACACAACGCTTCTACGCTCTTCTGCTCTCGCGCCTTGCTCCTAAAACTGCCCAACTCGAGCCGACGACGTCCCGCTGCTCCGGAAAAAGGTCAACCCACAATCGGGCGTCGGTAAAAGAAGAGTATTGTTAATTATTTAGTTTACTGCACTAAATTTGTAAATCAATTCTTGTAAACTCTTATTGCGCCTAATATAGAATTGCCCAAAGTAAACGGTCAACGACCGTGGGCCTTGGAGTAGGAGTCGACCCAGGCTCCGAACCAAGTAAAATCGATAGCGTCTCTATGTGATTGTTTTCTTAATTTCCGCTTCGTACTTGCTCTAAGTTTTTCGAAAAACGATTTCCGATATTCACCCCCCCCTCTATCGGTTCTCTCGATCCAACAGTGGACACTTCTTCCTCCTCTTGAGCTATGGAGCTCACTTCCTCGGGTTCATCTACTCCTTGAGTGTGTGTAGAGTTCTTGTGGTATTCCACCAACTTGGTCCATAATTCGTGTGCATTTTTATAATTCCCTACAATACTCAAAACATTGTTAGGCAAAACATCAATTAATACATCTATTACCTTCTTGTTTGCCCTAGAGTAGTCTTGTTGCTCTTGATGCCAATATCTAGGATGAAGTTTCTTTCCAAACATGTCCTTTGGAACTTCGAAGGGCTCTTCTAGCATGGCCATGCACTCCCACTCCATGCTAAGCCAATTCTTCATCCTCGCCCGCCAATAGTCGAAATCCTAATTGTCGTAGGGCGGTGGGGTGTAGATGTTGTCCCCCAACTTATCTTCCATTGTTTCCTCTCCTCTAGCGTGTGCTCCCTCGGCGGTTAGTCCGATCAAGAGCAGTCCTTGCTCTGATACCAATTGTTAGATCGTTGCCGTCCGCTAGACAGGGGGTGAATAGCGATTTTTTCGATTCTTTCAACCTACATTGTTAGTTTGCACAGCGGAAATATAAGATAATAAAACTAACAACAATGAAAACACTGCTAACAAACCGTATTTAGATGGTATCCACCCCGGCCGGGTGACTAATCCAATAATCCGTCGGTGGATCACTCCCCGGATAACCTCCAGCTATCACGTGTCGCTCCTTGTGGGTGGAGAAACCTCGCCACAACACTTTGGATGCTTTGTGAGCACAATAGACTACTAACACACTTTTCCCAAGTGAGTTTCGTCAAGAAACTCAGCCACCATGAAGTCCTCTTTAAATAGGATCGGGGATGATTTCTCGCTGCCAGTCGACTGCCACCAGGGCAGTCGACTGGTGCCAGCTAAATTCGACCGTTGACACTTCCAACGTTCGAATTTGCCAGCTCACCAGCCACCTACTAGTCGACTGCCCCCAGAGCAGTCGACTGGTCCCCAGCTGAATCCCTTCCCGTGTACATTCACACAGCACTCGATCCTCACGACTCGACTGACTCCTCATCCACAGCCTCGACTAATGCCTTCGCACCCTCTTCATCTTCGGCTCCCGTCCCTCGGACGCACGCAAGCCTCCAGCTTGCCACCATGTCATCCTTCACGCATGCCTCGAAGTCCGCGCCCATCAGCTCATCGTCCCTGCTTACCAAGGTCCCTCGGATGCATACGCAAGTCTCCAGCTTGCCTCCATGCCATCCTTCACCGTACCGAGACCGTCCAGTTAAGTCCATATGTGTAACCTGTACAACCTGCACACTCAACATACACATATAAGAATACAAGGGAAAACCTAACTTAAACCCTTTGCTCAAACATCAAAACCTATGGTCACTCCGGACCATCTTGGGGCCGATTGCTCCAACAATAAGCTCAATTATTCTGACTAAAAATCCAATCCACTAAGTATTGCAGGTGAGTGATTTACTTACACTTTTCTTGAAGAAAACTCACTAAGTATCTCGAAATTCCTAGCGTAGGGTTCTTTTCCTCTTCCTTTGCAAGAAAACTTTACCCTTGGCCCTTAGGAAGAAGCCCTAGGTTTTCTACTTCAAGAGGAAGAAGAAGGAGGAAGAAACCCCCCCCCCCTTTTTCCCTGTTTTCGCAGCCCCATCTCCTTTGCTCACGCGGCCTCCCGAAACCCTAAGAGGGGTCTTAACACAACTTTAGTGGAAGTTTAAATACCTCCTCATGAAACGGGCTAAATCAACTATAATATTATTTCGCTTCATCCTTTTCTGTGCTTGATACCCTAGCCCAGCTGGTTATTTAGACTTGCTTAGGGATTGGCTTCTCGCGTGGTTACGAGATTAATCCCCACCCGACCCTTTAATTTTTTTCTTTTTATTTTAATTCTGAAAAATGCTAGAAAAATTTCAAAAAATCCCTAATAATACCAGAAAATTATTGGGTGTTACAGTTCATATGCCTATATATATGTTAGCGTAACGCCGTCTCTCACCACACCGTAAGGTCTAGAAAAAAAGATGGGCGTTACAATTTAGGGTATACCTGATAAGGTCACGGTTTTCTACCTTGTGACCGATTGTGTGCAGGTCAGCTCCTGGATCCTAGCGTGGAGCTGGGCTACTGACTTGCCTTCGTTCATTTTGATTGTGTATAATTTGTTTAGTAGTAGGTCCCTTTTGCTGATTCTGGTGTCGGAGGTACCTTCATGCAATTCAATCAGCTTACTCTAGAGTTCTTTCGCATTGTTGAAGGGACCCACCCGATTCAGTTCTTCTTTAGTTAATCCGCACTGCAGTGTCTGGGTTGCCTTTGCATCAGCCTCTATCTTTTTCTTCAGCGAAGCGTCCCATTCTGTGTAGTGTTGTGTCACTCCTTCAGCATTCTTGGTGATTTCCATGCCAGATTGGATAATAATCCACATATCCACCTGAGTTTTCAGGTGGACTTCCATCCGACTCTTCCAGTAGGAGAAGTCTTCTCCACTGAAGAGTGGTGGTCTGGCTGTGCTGAAACCTTCTTGCATGGCCATTTATAATTTCTGAAATAACAAACAAAAAAACAAAGAAATTCTGTCCCAAGACTTGGTCTTGGATTAGTAGTGCGGGAGAAAACTTAATTAAAAAATGATCGAGTGGTGTTGCACCAACCTCGATTAACGAGAAAAATTCGAAAGAAAAAAATTAAAATTTTTTGTAAAATCTGAAAAACTCTCAAATTGGTGGTTGCACCAAATTTGAGTCACGCGCTCTGATACCACTTGTTGGATCGAGAAAAATGATAGAGGGAGGGTGAATATAAAATACTTTTCGGATTAAAAAGAGCAAATACGCAGCAGAAATAATTAAATCACACAGGAACACAAATCAATTTTTACTTGGTTCAGAGTCGCGCTCGGCTCCTACTCTAAGGCCCACGGTCCTTGACCATTTACTTTGGGTAATACTTTAATCGCGCAAAAAGGATTTATAAGTTAAGTTCTACAGTATTTCAGGAAATTGAAATTTCTACACTTTTCGTTACCGACGCCCGATGTGGATCATATTTCAGTGCTGAGGGTCATCGTCGGTGCTGGATCTCGAAGTCAGAGTTTGCCGGGGCGTAGCGCTTGAACGAAAAGCTTTGGAGCGTTGAGAAAATGTGTTGTCGAAGCCTTGGGGTTGAGCCCCTTTTATAGTGCTCACACGGGCACCTGATAGGTTGGTGCCGCCTGACACGTGCCCTTCGATCCGCGAATCCTTATCCGCGGGCTCGGCCAGTGCTTATCCTCCCCACTTGGGCGCCTAAGCTGATGGGGGCACCCGTGACCTCACGGGCACCTGATCCACCATGGTTCAGTGGCTTCGCAGTTATGTTTAGGGTTTTGCCTTCACTCTTGGGCGCCTGTTACCTTACGGGCGCCTGAGCCCATTCGGGTGCCTGTCTCCATTCGGGCGCCTAGGCCCAGTGAAGCACCTTCACTTGCAGACGATCAGTCCTTCGACCCTGCAACTTAGGTTAGTCCCAAAAACATAATAATCAATAGTTACAGTCATAGCTATCTTGGTTCTGACTTCGGGTCTCCCAAATGGAACCCTAGGTCGAACCGACGCCTACTGTTCCCTCGGCGGGGAACGCGTCCTCACCTACTCCTCTCAGGAGAGTTTACCTTTTGCCAACCGGCTTCTCCGGTTGGACTTTTGCCTAATCCACCTGACCATGTCTTCGTGCCCAACTTCCGATAAGGTCTTCGGTGCCTAGTCCCTTGCCAGGACTTCTTGCCCAGTCCTTGACCAGGACTTCTTTGCCCGACTTCTGGTCAGGTCTTCTTGCCCATCCCTTTGCCAAGACTTCTTGCCTAGTGTACCTAGGACTTCTTCCTGCACACTCAGTGAACAAGTTTGAACATAACAACATCTTAACCTTTGAACCCTTTGCCATTATCAAAACCCAGGTTTAACTTAGGTGCTGCCTGCACCAACAAAGAGGACCTCTAAAATAAAAATAATTCAGTCCCAAAGAGGACCTAAAATGAAAATTGTATGCCCCCTTTGGGACCGAAATTAAAATATTTTAGGCCCAAAGAAGGCCTGAAATAAAATATTTTAGGCCTAAAGAGGGTCTGAAATAAATTTATTTTAGACCTTTTTTGGACCTGAAATGAAATCCAATTAATTTTTCTAGGAGATGAAGTATAGGAGCACACCAAACTCATTTCTTTTCAACTTTTTCCCCCTTTCCTTAAAATATCCAGGGAGTGTTAAAATTATTCAACTTCCTGGGTAGAATCACACACAGAAAATGCACCGAGAGATATTCTATATTGTGCACAATGCTGAGGTGCCACATTCCAAGAAAGGGATTTCATACAACGTTAGATAACAATGTTGCTAGTTTCAGATAACATTACCATAAAAATGGATTTGGTGCGTCTACCTTCTATGTGCATAAAACAAATCAAGGATCTTTTTGAAAAGCAATGCATAACTCTCGAGGACTGCAATAGAATAAGTGAATTAAGTTTATGCCAAGATTTATACAGAAATTTCATGAATTACAAATATGCATATAAATAAAAAATAATAAATGTGAAGCTGACAAATGCACATCAATGAACGGTAAAAAATAAAAAATTTATTTTCAGACCCTCTTTGGGCCTGAAATATTCTGATATATCAGGCCCTCTGTTAATTTTTTCATGATCTGAATCTAGGTTAGATACTAGCATCATATATAAATTTAAAAAAAAAGATAATGTAAAGTAAATACAGTAAAATATAAAAAAAATAGAGATTTAAATTAAGATATAATATAAATAAAGAATAAAATAAAAAAATTATATATGTAAAAAAATATATATTAAGAATAACGTATAAAATAATAAATATAAAAGAGAGCAAGATTAAACAAATATATCTTTATAAAAAAATAAAGATATAAATATAAAATATAGAAGAAAGTATCAAATATAAATAAATAAATAGAATTTATAGAATAATAATTTAAGAAATAAATATAATAGAAATTAAAATAAAATATTAATGTGAAAAAAATAACATAATTCAATTTACCTTTAAACAAACTTAGACATATCAAACTATTGAAGAATATCTAAAAGCCCCTAAATACACATTGGATAGCACAATACGTGTAACGCCCGCCCTTATATCTACTCTCGGGGCGGGGTTACGTAACAATTAATCATTACTTTTTTTTTCCTCTAGCATAAAATTTAAAACAATAAGGCAAGGACTAAGTGCTGAGCATGCTTGTCTAAAACTATCAAGTAATATTTACAAGTGCTAAGCATACTTCCAGTACATGCCAATCGAATATCATGCTTGAATCATTAAAACATCATTTGAAATATTTTAATCACGAGTTATTCCATAACATGATAGGTTCACATATTATTTCAAACCATAATATAATCCAATAAAATCAAGCATATGAAAATTCCAAGTATTATCACCATCATGCAATATCGATCCTAATCACTATCATTCATTGTCAAGGAGCATAACATAAGCATAATAATGTAGATATAGAAGTCTTTCTTCCCGAGCCACCACCCCACACATCTTCAGCCTCCTGCCTCTTCCTTTAGTTTAAGTGTTCCTTACCCTTATCTGCAGCATAAGACAACACATAAACTAGTAAGCACAAATGCTTAGTAAGGATCCTGTCCTACTCGCAAAATCCATACGAAAGAATGTAACATGTACACATCATAAATCATAAGCATGAGATCATCAAAGCATACTAAACATCCAAGTTTCTAAGCATGCAGTATCAAGTACCTTAAGCATACTCTTCACATATAATAAATGTTTTCAATGAATGTTTTCAAAACAATTCCATAATGGTATTACTTAAAAATACATCCATATCATATTGGGCCCAGTTGTGTACCACATATCGCGCGTTACCTATTGCGCGTTCCCTAATGAATTGGGGTAGCGAGCCACCAATCAATTAGAGCAGGACCCTTCCGTCCTACCGGAGCCATGACCTTACGTTAACATGTACCCCGGATTTGTTTAACGACCCCCTTCCGAGTCGGGTACACAACTTAAAAGTAAAATACTTATCATGCTTTTACATATATGCTAAGGAGTACTCCAAATCATTCTTAAGGGACACACCACTCTTCAAGGGTGCTCATGATCCCGTAGGGACACACCACACAACATAAAGGGTGCTCTTGATCCCATACTTAGTAGAGTATCCGTTCAAGCATTTTAACATACATATCACATGCAATTTCATAAGGGTGCCCCATGGGCTATAAGGCATGCTCATACATACATCATATTTCATACTAAGCATAGCACACATCATACATACATATCACATGCAATTTCATAAGGGTGCCCCATGGGCTATAAGGCATGCTCATACATACATCATATTTCATACTAAGCATAGCACACATCCTGGGGTAATCAACTTTTACAACCCTAATAGATCATGCCTTGGCCGAAAATCATGTTAAGGGGAAACTAAGTTTTTCCAATCAAGCATTCCATTTAAACATCACTTGCCTATTCATATCATCATCCCAAACATAAGCATATCCTATAGGGTATTTTAACCTTCACAAACCCTAACTTTAAGGTGTTGGCCGAATGGTGTAGGGTAGGGGAAAACTAGGGTTTTTGAATCAACATTCATACAAGCATTTACACAAACATCTTACATACATATCATGCCACTTATTAAACATAGATTACATCATATGATAATTATGCAACCCTAAACCCTAATCCCTCTAGGGTTGGCCGAAACTTGTAGGGTAGGGGAAACCCTAATTTTTGTTATCACAACTTGAAGGAATCAACGTATAGGTATACCCTAAGTCCTAAGGGTTCTCCTCAAGCATCAAGAAGTAACCAATGCCTCTTCTAAGGGTGTTGGCCGAAACTTACACAAGGGTAAAACCCTAAAATTTTGTTCATAACATCATGAAGAAAACAACATATACATATACCCTAAGTTCCAAGGGTCTACTCATGTAACAAGAAGGAACCAAGGCCTTCCCCTAAGGGGGTGGCCGAAACTTACAAAGGGTAAAACCCCCATTTTCGAAAACCACAAAAAGCAAAAGAATCATACACAACTATTACACTGCAGGCGAGGGGATACTTACATCCTTTCGCTTGAATTTCTCCTTCTCTTACTCCTTAGGGTACCCTTAATTGAAGTGAGAGTGAGAATTTCCTTTGCTAAAACTTCTCTAGATCCTTTGGCCCTAGTAGAGAGCAAGGTCCTTGGGTGAGATCTCCTTCCTTCCAATCCCCTAGGGTTAGAACCCTAGGGTTTACTTTTCGAAAATGAAAGGGAAGGGGAAGAGTGAAATTTCGGTGGGGAGAGTGAAGAAGAAGAAGAAGAGGAAGTTATTCCAACTTCTCTTTCTCTTATTTATACTTTTCTCATGAAGAGACATGTCTCTTCACTTCCCTAGCTTTTAACAAGCATGTTTCTTATTCCCTCTACATGAAATATGGCTTGGTGTGTTGGTTATGACATAATTAGTGCAACTAGGAGGTTCAAGGTTCAATCCTTGCCTCCTCCTTTCTATATTTCCTTTTTATCACATTTTGCACTAATCCACATCCAAGCCCATTAAGCCAAGCCCATCATGAAATTTCATAATAATAATAATGTTTCATGAATTCATAATATTTCATAATAATAATAATGTTTCATGAATTCATAATATTTCATAATAATAATAATGTTTCATGAATTCATAATATTTCATATGGGAAAATTTTGGGGTGTTACAATCCTCCATACCTTATAAAAAGTTCGTCCCGAACTTTAAAATAATTCTGGATATTTTAATCGTATTGCCTCCTCTCGTTCCCACGTGGCTTCTTCGAATTGTTCGTTCCGCCACAGAACCTTTACTAAGGGTACTTCCTTGTTCCTTAGCTTTTTGACTTCCCGGTCTAAGATCTGAATAGGTCGGCGTTCGGAACTTAGGTTCTCTTGATCTTGTACTGGTTGGGGCTCTATCATCTGATTCACATCAGAGGTACATTTCCTGAGCATTGATACATGGAAGACATTGTGGATAGCCGACATTTCTGGCGGTAACTCTAGTTCGTAGGCCACTTTGCCTACCCGTCTCAGAATCTGATACGGTCCCACATATCTCGGACTCAGCTTCCCTTTCTTCCCGAATCTCATTACCCCTTTCATAGGGGCCACTTTCAGGAATACTGAATCCCCAACCTCAAACTCTAATGGTCTGCGTCGCTTGTCAGCGTAGCTTTTCTGCCGACTCTGAGCAGTCTCTATCCTCTGGCGGATATTCTTTATAGCCTGAGTGGTTTCATCTATAATATCAGTCTGGAGTCCCATCTCCTTCTTTTCACCACTCTCAAGCCAGCATATAGGAGATCTGCATTTCCTTCCGTATAGTGCTTCATACGGTGCCATCCCGATAGTAGCCTGATAACTGTTGTTATAAGCAAACTCTGCCAGGCTCAGGTATCGGCACCAGCTTCCCTTGTAGTCCAAGGCACAAGCTCGTAACATATCCTCTAGTATTTGATTTACTCTTTCAGTCTGCCCGTCAGTCTGGGGGTGAAAGGCAGTACTAAATTTCAGCTTCGTGCCAAGAGCCTTCTGCACGTGTCCCCAAAAATCTGAAGTAAATCGACCATCCCTATCAGAGATAATGGTCTTGGGAACCCCGTGCAGCCGGATAATTTCTTTGACGTACAGTTGAGCTAGCTGCTCTACTGAGTAGGTCATCCTGATAGCCAGAAAATGGGCAGACTTGGTGAGTCTGTCCACAATAACCCATATACCATCATATCCGTTCGTCGTTCTAGGTAGCCCAGAGATGAAATCCATGGAGATGTCTTCCCATTTCCACTCGGGGATAGACAGGGGTTGCAAAACTCCACCAGGCCTCTGGTGTTCTGCTTTGACCCTCTGGCAGGTCAAACACATACTGACATAGTGGGCTACATCCCGCTTCATACCGGACCACCAAAATTTGCTCTTCAGATCTTGATACATCTTGGTAGACCCAGGATGCATCGCATACGGTGTTCCGTGAGCTTCCTCTAGGATTCTTGTCCGTAAGTCGGAGTCGTCGGGAACACATAATCGATCCCGCAGATATAAGACTCCGCTGTCTGAAATCCGAAATCCATCGTCCTTGCCTTCGAGAACCTCTTGCTTGATTCTCTGAAGACTCGGATCATGATTCTGCTTTTCCAGAATATCGCCGAACAATGTCGGCGCAATCATCAGGGTGGACAGTTGTCCTGATATGATTTCAATCCCGTAATTCATAATTTCTTCCCCTAAGGGTTGTGACAAAGCCGACAAAGACATCAAGGCAGCACATGATTTTCTACTGAGAGCATCGGCTACCTTGTTGGCTTTTCCCGGATGATACAGGATCTCACAGTCATAATCCTTGACCAATTCCAGCCATCTGCGCTGTCTCATATTCAGATCTTTCTGGGTGAAGAAATATCGCAGACTCTGGTGATCTGTATAAACTTTACACTGAGTTCCATATAAATAGTGCCTCCATATTTTCAGTGCAAAGACCATCGCTGCTAACTCTAAGTCATGGGTAGGGTAGTTTCTTTCATGTTCCTTCAGTTGCCTAGAGGCATAGGCAATTACCTTCCCATTTTGCATAAGCACAGCTCCGAGTCCAAGTTTGGATGCGTCGCTGTACATATCGAAACCCATATCGCTCTCTGGAAGAGTCAATATTGGAGCGCTAGTCAGCCTCCTTTTCAGTTCAGTAAAGCTCTTTTCACATTCCTCGGTCCATACATATTTCTTGTCCTTCTTTGTAAGAGCTGTCATAGGGGCTGCAATCCGAGAGAAGTTCTCTACGAATTTTCTGTAATAGCCTGCTAGCCCGAGGAAACTTCTGATTTCACTGGCATTCTTGGGTCTAGTCCAGTTACTCACGGCTTCGATTTTAATTGGGTCCACCATTACTCCTTCCTTGGAGATAACATGTCCCAAGAATGATACTTGATCGAGCCAGAACTCGCATTTGGAAAATTTAGCATACAGTTGTTCCTTCCGAAGAATCTGTAGTACTATACTCAGGTGCTCAGCATGTTCTTCGGGAGTTCTCGAATATATAAGGATATCGTCGATAAAGACGATCACAAATCTGTCGAGGAATGCCGAGAATACCCGATTCATTAAGTCCATAAACATAGCTGGCGCATTGGTAACTCCAAATGGCATAACTACGAACTCATAATGTCCGTATCTGGTTCGGAAAGCCGTCTTTGGTATATCCTCCTTTTTCACCCTGACTTGGTGATAACCAGATCTCAGGTCAATCTTAGAGAAAACCGTGGCTCCCTTCAATTGATCGAACAGGTCATCTATCCTGGGTAGAGGGTACCTGTTCTTGATAGTCACGTTGTTCAGCGCCCGATAGTCGATACACATTCGCATCGACCCATCCTTCTTTTTCACGAACAGTACGGGAGCTCCCCAGGGGGAATGACTAGGGCGGATGAGTCCCTTGTCAAGAAGCTCTTGTAACTGTCCTTGTAATTCCTTTAATTCCGTCGGCGCCATACGGTACGGTGCCTTAGAAATGGGGTTAGTACCAGGAACCAACTCAATTGCAAATTCTATATCTCTTTCAGGTGCTAACCCTGGTAAGTCATCAGGAAATACCTCTGGGTAATTGCATACGACTTTGACGTCTTCTAGCTTCGGGCCCTCTGTAGGACTGGTATCAACCACCTGAGCTAGAAATCCAGAGCATCCCTTTTCTAACATCTTCCTTGCTTTCAGAGCCGACAAGAATTTGCTTGTCCTCTTCTTCGACTCTCCGATAAATTCGAATAGAATTTCCGCCTCAGGTCGGAAGATAACCCTTCGTTTACGGCACTCAATAGAGGCGCCATATTTGTTCACGAAATCCATGCCCAATATCACATCATAATCTGACATATCAAGCACTATCAGATCGCAGTAGAGTTCTCTATCTGCGATTCTGATTGGTGCGGCACGTAGCATTTGGGTAGAGGGCATCACCTCACCCGAGGGCAGTGTTGTCAGAAATTTACAGTCTAGATCTTGCAGTGACATATCATTTCTTTTGGCATATTGCATATTAAAGAATTCCTCCAGAAATTCGGACTCGAAGTCCTTCCACTTCATCTGGTCCACTGACTTTCTAGCTTTTACCCGTTCCCACCACACCCTGGCGTCGCCAGTGAGGTAGAATAAGACACATTTAATTTTCTCATGCTCGGGCTAGTCTAATAATTCCACTGTGCTCTCAACTGCCTTGAGCCAGGCATGGGCCTCCCAGGGCTCGCAGGTGCCCGAGATCTTTTCCGGCTTCAGTCTCTGCCACTGAATTAGATAGGCCTCCTGTCGGACTCCTCGGACCGGAGTGTCCGGGGGTGCCTGTGCAGTTGGAGGCTCAGTAGGCATCACATTCTAACTTCCCTGCGGGGTTGTAGTGTTCCCCTGCTGGGTCATCAGAGTATTTATGATCTGCTGCTGTTCAGTGACCTGACGCTGCAGATCTGTGATTACTTGCATCATATTAGGTGGGGGTGCTGTCTCATCACCCCGATTGCTACGTCTTCTAACCATATCTATCGTACAGGTGATAAATAAACTAATGTGAGAAGTAATACTATATTCATTAGTTATGTAAGCATAAATCACCTTTATATATATCATTACTGTACATGAAATAAAGTAAAGCAAGGTTAGGATCTCTTACTTGGAAGTGGCAGGATGAAGCTTGATGTGAGTGTGGTGGAGGGGAAATCTGCTCTGATACCAACCTGTAACGCCCGCCCTTATATCTACTCTCGGGGCGGGGTTACGTAACAATTAATCATTACTTTTTTTTTCCTCTAGCATAAAATTTCAAACAATAAGGCAAGGACTAAGTGCTCAGCATGCTTGTCTAAAACTATCAAGTAATATTTACAAGTGCTAAGCATACTTCCAGTACATGCCAATCGAATATCATGCTTGAATCATTAAAACATCATTTGAAATATTTTAATCACGAGTTATTCCATAACATGATAGATTCACATATTATTTCAAACCATAATATAATCCAATAAAATCAAGCATATGAAAATTCCAAGTATTATCACCATCATGCAATATCGGTCCTAATCACTATTATTCATTGTCAAGGAGCATAACATAAGCATAATAATGTAGATATAGAAGTCTTTCTTCCCGAGCCACCACCCCACACATCTTCAGCCTCCTGCCTCTTCCTTTAGTTTAAGTGTTCCTTACCCTTATCTGCAGCATAAGACAACACATAAACTAGTAATTAAGCACAAATGCTTAGTAAGGATCCTGTCCTACTCGCAAAATCCATACGAAAGAATGTAACATGTACACATCATAAATCATAAGCATGAGATCATCAAAGCATACTAAACATCCAAGTTTCTAAGCATGCAGTATCAAGTACCTTAAGCATACTCTTCACATATAATAAATGTTTTCAATGAATGTTTTCAAAACAATTCCATAATGGTATTACTTAAAAATACATCCATATCATATTGGGCCCAGTTGTGTACCACATATCGCGCGTTACCTATTGCGCGTTCCCTAATGAATTGGGGTAGCGAGCCACCAATCAATTAGAGCAGGACCCTTCCGCCCTACCGGAGCCATGACCTTACGTTAACATGTACCCCGGATTTGTTTAACGACCCCCTTCCGAGTTGGGTACACAACTTAAAAGTAAAATACTTATCATGCTTTTACATATATGCTAAGGAGTACTCCAAATCATTCTTAAGGGACACACTACTCTTCAAGGGTGCTCATGATCCCGTAGGGACACACCACACAACATAAAGGGTTCTCTTGATCCCATACTTAGTAGAGTATCCGTTCAAGCATTTTAACATACATATCACATGCAATTTCATAAGGGTGCCCCATGGACTATAAGACATGCTCATACATACATCATATTTCATACTAAACATAGCACACATCATACATACATATCACATGCAATTTCATAAGGGTGCCCCATGGGCTATAAGGCATGCTTATACATACATCATATTTCATACTAAGCATAGCACACATCCTGGGGTAATCAACTTTTACAACCCTAATAGATCATGCCTTGGCCGAAAATCATGTTAAGGGGAAACTAAATTATTCCAATCAAGCATTCCATTTAAACATCACTTGCCTATTCATATCATCATCCCAAACATAAGCATATCCTATAGGGTATTTTAACCTTCACAAACCCTAACTTTAAGGTGTTGGCTAAATGGTGTAGGGTAGGGGAAAACTAGGGTTTTTGAATCAACATTCATACAAGCATTTACACAAACATCTTACATACATATCATGCCACTTATTAAACATAGATTACATCATATGATAATTATGCAACCCTAAACCCTACTCCCTCTAGGGTTGGCCGAAACTTGTAAGGTAGGGGAAACCCTAATTTTTGTTATCACAAATTTAAGGAATCAACGTATAGGTATACCCTAAGCCCTAAGGGTTCTCCTCAAGCATCAAGAAGTAACCAATGCCTCTTCTAAGGGTGTTGGCCGAAACTTACACAAGGGTAAAACCCTAAAATTTTGTTCATAACATCATGAAGAAAATAACATATACATATACCCTAAGTTCCAAGGGTCTACTCATGTAACAAGAAGGAACCAAGGCCTTCCCCTAAGGGGGTGGCCGAAACTTACAAAGGGTAAAAATCCCCATTTTCGAAAACCACAAAAAGCAAAAGCATCATACACAACTATTACACTGCAGGCGAGGGGATACTTACATCCTTTCGCTTGAATTTCTCCTTCTCTTACTCCTTAGGGTACCCTTAATTGAAGTGAGAGTGAGAATTTCCTTTGCAAAAACTTCTCTAGATCCTTTGGCCCTAGTAGAGAGCAAGGTCCTTGGGTGAGATCTCCTTCCTTACAATCCCCTAGGGTTAGAACCCAAGGGTTTACTTTTTGAAAATGAAAGGGAAGGGGAAGAGTGAAATTTCGGTGGGGAGAGTGAAGAAGAAGAAGAAGAGGAAGTTATTCCAACTTCTCTTTCTCTTATTTATACTTTTCTCATGAAGAGACATGTCTCTTCACTTCCCTAGCTTTTAACAAGCATGTTTCTTATTCCCTCTACATGAAATATGGCTTGGTGTGTTGGTTATGACATAATTAGTGAAACTAGGAGGTTCACTAGGAGGTTCAAGGTTCAATCCTTGCCTCCTCCTTTCTATATTTCCTTTTTATCACATTTTGCACTAATCCACATCCAAGCCCATTAAGCCAAGCCCATCATGAAATTTTATAATAATAATAATGTTTCATGAATTCATAATATTTCATAATAATAATAATGTTTCATGAATTCATAATATTTCATAATAATAATAATGTTTCATGAATTCATAATATTTCATATGGGAAAATTTTGGGGTGTTACAATACGAGTCTTTGCAACACCATAAACTCATAATATTTGAAATTGTTGCAATCGGACTTTTCTAGGTCCATCAGTGAGTTTTCGCCAAAACCCACTAATGGACCTACGATATTTGGATTTCTTCATATGTGATATCACTAGGTAGGGTTGAGATAGGAGAAGGTAATTATGATGTCAAAACTTAGTCCTAACCACTAAAAATGATCTTCTCGTGTCGTGCCACTTGGCACGGAATAATACATCATGTAGAGGTTGTAGCATATTTCGACCGCCTTTTTTATCTCTTATCTTTATATCTTTATTTTTTTATCTTTATATCTTATTATCTATCTTAATTTTTTTCATATTTATATTTTATTTTATTTTCTATTATATTTATTTCTTATAGTTTTAATCTATAAACTCTATTTATTTATTTATATTTTATACTTTCTTTAATTTTTTTTATTTTTTATTCTGTATAATAAATTATTCCTAGGATCCGTATGGACGAAAATTTTATACACCTAAAGCTGTCTAAAATGAATAGAGATTTTTTACTTTCCCTATATTTTTAATTAAACCTTCTTGTGAAGATATTCAAGTTTTCCATGTTATTATAGACAATAGTCAAATTTTATAAATATAAAATGATCAATTCAAGATATATAAGAATATGAATGCATTTGTGAATCAAAATATGTCTTAGATGATTTAGTTGGAAATTCTTTGCTAATAAGGAAATCTTTGCTATTTTTTCTTTTCTATCTTACAAAAGACCTCCTTGATCTTATTCAACTATGTAGCAATCAGTATTAAGTTCATGCAAGAGTTGGGCATGCCAGAAACATGCTCTACTGAAAGACCACATCAACATGAAATACTTGAACCTATTGTTAAACCTCCATAGATTCTAGTACACTTTCAAATCAATTAGTCATCTTCATCAAACAACAAATCACCCATGACAATTACGTATATATCTTAATCCACAAATTGACATTCATCAACTCTCAGTTCTCTTTGAGCTTGAAATAAAAATATTTTAGGCCCAAAGAGGGTTTAAAATAAATTTATTTCAGGAGCTCTTTGGGCTTGAAATTTTTCATTTCAAACCCTCTTTGGGACTGAAATATTTTTATTTTAGGGGCTCTCTTTAGGAGTGAAAAAAAAAGTATGGTTCTTCATTGGCCAATGAATACAGGGTATTATTTCCCTTCATTACAATAGATTTCAAAGCTTTTGATTCATCATAGAAATGAGGTATTTAGTTGACAATTTACTAATCTGTATATGCAACACTTCTAACAAAAATGATTGCTTTGTTTTATTTTATATTTTATATTTTCAGAAAAAAGTGATTTCAGAAAATAATATCTTGTATTCTTTGACCAATGATGAGCCACACTTTATATTATCACTCCTAAAGAGGCCACCTGAAATAAAAATATTTCAGTCCCAAAGAGGGTCTAAAATGAAAAATTTTAGGCCCTCTTTGGGTCTGAAATAAAAATTTTCAGTCTCTCTTTGGACCTGAAATGAAATCTAATTAATTTTTAATAATTTTTTTGATGGACAAGAATGAAGGGATCAATTACGAATAAGTTAAATGGAAAGTTGAAAAATGAAAAGAAAATTTGGAAGCATCACATTAAGAATTTCCAATTCTAATACATAGAAACTATTCTATTTCCAATTCCTTAATGCATCACATTTGTATTTTCTCAATCCAATTTCTGACAAAATCCAATGGTAATTTAATGTGGTAGCTTTGTCGATCAACCAAGATAACATATATAACCAAGATAACAAAATTTTCAGACCCTCTTTGGCCCTGAAATAATATATTTCAGGCCCAAAGAGGGCCTAAAATTTTTCATTTCAGACCCTCTTTGGGACTGAAATATTTTTAGGCCCAAAGAGAGCTTGAAATGAAAATTTTCAGACCCTCTTTGGGTCTGAAATGAAATATTTCAGACCTAAAGTGGGTCTGAAATAAATTTATTTCAGACCCTCTTTAGACCTGAACAAAACTCCAAATTTGTGAATGGTCAGACTTGATTTTTTAACTTTTCATTTTAGACTTAGCTTGCAAGAATGGAAGAACATCACATTGAACCCCCATGGACTAAAACATGAATTTGAAAATTAGAGTAGGGAATTGAGAGAGTAGAGTCTGACCCCATTGGTTTCTTTTGACTCGACCTGAGAAGAAGATCTGTCAAACAACCAGAGTCATCTTCCATGGCCCAATCAGGAACAAATTGATTCACTGTTTGCCTATTAACTTCTCCAGTGAATTGAAAACCAACCAACCAAAATAAATGAAGAACACCAAAATATAGCTAGGGTTCCGAAGAGGTTATAGCTCAAGTTCGTAACTGATAACTACCATTTTGTTGATAAATTTAGGCTCTCAAATCCATGTTTTGATCCACTTTTATATGCTTAAGTTTGTATTTACTTAAGGTTTCATGAATTTTCTCTATTTTAGCTTGGAATTCAAATCTTTGTATATTTGAGATATTTTGACACTAAAATATGAATCTAATTTTGTAGGCTTCAAATGATCATGGACCTAGATCGGATTGGATCAAACTTAACACAGAATTGGATCCGGATCAAGGTGATCAAGCATCGGATTAATATGGGTCGTCCATTCAAGTGAATGGCTAGATCTGAGCCATCTGTGAGTTTCTTATCAATCCGAGTTCAAGATAGGGGTAATCAATTCAATGGATCAAGATATGAAGTTTGGAGCTTAATCGGAGTTAATCCAGCCGTTGGATCAAGCTCGAGAGTGCCTAAACCGTCCATTCAAATATCAGGGTAATCTGAGCCAACCGATCTAGATCTGAATGATCCAAGTCAAAGAGGAGTAGATCAGAGCCACAGATCAAGATCTGGGAAGTTTGGTTCACATCGGACTTGATCAGACTGTTGGATGAAGCCAGAACAATCTCAGCCGTCCGAATTTAAATGGGATAAGTTAAAAGCAGAATTCCCTTTTCTCCTCCAGGTCGTCGCATCGTATAGCAGCAGATCGCCAGTTTCCTTACAGTTCTTTATTTTGATTCTTTATATAGGGCTAGGAGGCGCCCGGGATGTCGGGGGCGCCCCCCACGTGGCCTTTGATCCGCACAGATCTCGGTCAGCGTCTATTCTCTGGACCCGCTTTGACCGGGGCGCCCGAAGCGCTCGGGGCGCCCGCATTGACCGGGTCAAAGTTCTATCTTCTTGGCTTCGATAGCTTCTTAGTTCGAAGTAAGCGCATGGGGGCGCCCGCAGCGCAGGGGGCGCCCGGGAGCAGCGGGGGCGCCCGGGAGCACGGGGGCGCCCCGCCGAGCAGCTTTTCGAACCCTTCTTCATTTGATGTGTTTTGTATGTACCTTGGGGGCGCCCGGGACACTCCGGGCGCCCTACTAAGCCTTTGCCTCTCTCCTTTGAGGCTTTCTGAGCTGCAGACACACGTTCCTTCGGTCCTGCATCCAGGGTTAGTCCAAAACACAATGCAATAAAATATTTATTTGTTCATACAGCCTTAGCTGTCTTGGTTCTGACTTTGGTCTCCAAAATGGAGTCCTAGGTCGAACCGACGCCTACTGTTCCCTGACGGGGAACGCGTCCTCACCTACTCCTCTCGGGAGAATTTACCTGATGCCAACCGTTCCTCTGGTTGGACTTTTGCCTGACGGTCCTTTGTCAGGTCTTGGATGCCGAGCTGCCCTTCGTTCGGTGCCTAGCATTCCTTCGCTAGGGCTTCAATCCCAGGCTATCCTTCGCCTGGCGCCTAGCAGTCCTTCGCTAGGTCTTGGATACTGGCAGTCCTTCGCCATTTGCCTAGCAGTCCTTCGCTAGGGCTTGGATACTGGCAGTCCTTCGCCAGTTGCCGAGCAGTCCTTCGCTAGTTGCCTAGCAGTCCTTCACTAGTTGCCTAGCAGTCCTTCACTAGGGCTTTTTCTGCACACTCAGTGAACAACGTTAGATCACAAACAAACTTAACTTTGAATCCTTTGCCAATATCAAAACAAGGTTCGATATGGTGCTTCCTACACCAACAATCTCCCCCTTTTTGATTATGGCAACACAATTCAAAGTTAAGTAAAAAACTTTATAATAGTTGAGAACATAATGTAAAAATGAAGTATAGCAATTTTACACAAT
The DNA here is from genome assembly GCA_024364735.1 of Boesenbergia rotunda. Classification (NCBI taxonomy): domain Eukaryota; kingdom Viridiplantae; phylum Streptophyta; class Magnoliopsida; order Zingiberales; family Zingiberaceae; genus Boesenbergia; species Boesenbergia rotunda. The sequence continues at coordinate 26,955 of JAGFNQ010002561.1, read as the reverse complement.
TCAATGTTAAGTAAAAACTTTATAACATTTAATAACACAAGGTAAGATTTGAAAAGAAAAAAATCCTTTATTTCTCATACTCCCCCTAAAACCCTGAGTACTTGTGTTATAAAATACTTAACTTTGACCTTTCCTCCCCCTTTAACATATATCAAAAATAAACATGGGTGAACAAGGTATCTAATAGGGAGGTTTGAGTTTTACCAAAATAAATTTAAGTAAAGGAGTTCAAAAAGCATAGTTTTCAAAAGAAACTCTAAGTAATGGATTTCATAATTTTCAAAGTAATGGATGTTTTGAAAATACATGAAGTTCCCCCTTAATGTGACAACTCTTCTCCTTAAAAAAACTGACAACAACTTGCAATATAGTTTTCAAGAAAAAACTTAACAGTAACTTACTTAGCTAACATTTTGAAAACAAGTTTCTCTTAAAAATTTCAACTTTTGCACTCATAGAGAAATTTTGTACATTAAAAACCATTTTTACTCGGAAAAACCTTTAAATAGACAAGTTTTTGCTGACACACAGATTTGTTTACTGAGAAAGTCTTACATAGAAACATTTACGAAAAATTTCGAGGGGTTTTTGCTCAGACAAACTTTGTTTACTAAGAATACTTTTTCTTAGAAATATTTTCAAAAATATATGCACTTAGTGCTTTAGAGATTTTGAAAGTACTTTGAATATGCTTAGACCAATTTTAAGGTACTTAAAAATACTTAGTGAAAACAAGACAAGATTTAAAATTTTCTCTTTCCTGGCCATATATCAATAAGGAACTTTTTGAAAGAAGATTTTAAAAAAAAATGTGTATCAGAGCTTATGAGTTTTGAAAATAAAAATACTTAGTATAATTTTGAAAAAAGCTTTAAATTGCACTTTTGAAACCGAAAAAAAAAATCGTACTTTGTAACCATTAATGCCTTGGAAAGTATTAGTACTTTTGAAAAATAGTAGTACTTTTGAAAGATGTTATGTATATTTTGAAAAATATAAGTACTTTTGAAAAAGTTTTAATATTATTTTCAAAAGTATTCTAAAGTCAAGCAAAATTTTAAAAGTGATAGTATATATAAGCAAAATGATTTAAAAGAGTAGTATTTTGAAAGACATTTTATTTATGTTTTCAACAGGATTTTAAAATTGTAGTGCATGAAAACATATAAATTTTTTTAACAAATATTTAATAATTCTTTTAATTTAATCTCCCCCTAAGCTTGACCCAGTCCTAGGAAGCTTGTTTGACTACAAGCGATCTTCCTTTGAGTCTTAAGGTTTGATTCAAACTATAAGAATTATCTAATAATTTTGAAAAATGATTGTCAGAAATAATTTCTTTTGACTCAAACTCCCCCTAAATTTGACACATCCTAGGAGTCCTTATAGATCATCAAGTGGACCTTCCTCTGTGTCTTTAGAGTTTATTAAAATCAAAAGAATAATTTTGAACAACCTTCTAAGTATGATAATTTTCAAGGAGATACATTTTTGAAAACATAACTTGAAATGATAACACAGTTTTCGAAAAAAAATATTTTGAAATAATGATAATTTTTCAAACAGATAGTAGTATAAGAAGGTTTTTGAATCAATTTTTGAAAACCTTGTCGAGATGATAATAATATTTAGAGCATAAGGTTTTTAAAAAAAAATTAAAAATTTTTGAAAAGTATTAAAAGAAACTCCCTCTGTATCCAACACAGTCTGACTTTTATCTAAGTTCCTTAAGGGGTTTCAGTGTGCAGGTTTGACTATGTTTGATCAATTAATAGCATCTTAACTATGTTTGACTCAGTTGACTTTTAAGAAACATGAAATTTGAAAAAATAGAGATGAACAGTAGGGTACAAAACTGAATTAATTTGAAAAATAGATATTTATGCTTTTAGGTCCTAGATGTCTCACCCAGTTCTATGTGGTCAAACATGTTAACCTTATGGGTTGTGTGAGACAAATATTTAAATTTAAAAAATGGTTAATTTTGAACCATTTAACCTTAGTAAAAAAAATGATTTTTGAGGATTTTGAAATCAATTAGAATTTTAACTTTCAATTTTAAAAGTTAGTTAAATTAAATTTGATTGTTAAAAATCAGATGAATTAAATTTGAATTTGATTGAATTAAATTTAATTTGTTAAGATTTAATTGAATTGATTTAATTTTGATTTAATTAAGATTTGATTTGGATTTAATTGAATTTAATTGATTAATTAGGATTTAATTGAATTTAATTGATTAATTAGGATTTAATTGAATTTAATTTTAGTTTGATTAATCTGAATTAGTTGGTTGGGTTGGACTCAACTTTTAGGTCCTAAGCATCTCACCCATTTCTAAGTGACAAAACAGGGTATCCTTAACTATTTTGTGAGATGCATATTTTAATAGAAGGATTTATTTTGAAAAGACCATGATTAATTTTGAAAAGATAAATTAATTTTTTTTTAAACCCAGTTTAAATTTGTTTTGAAAAGAGATATTTGAATCTAAAATTAACTGAAAATTTGTGTTAGATTCGAATTTAACAAAAAATAATTTGAATTTGAATTTCAAAAATTGGCTTCCAGGTCTTGGCGAGGCACTAGGCCTTCTTTGGCCGTAGCCTTATGGGATCATCCACCCTTTCCTAGACAAAGCCTTTTAGTGAAATTTCATCTTCAAAATTACTTTTTGGTAAATTCTGGTCTAACTAGTTTGGGTCTTGGATCGGTAGCTTCGGCTAGTTTCACCAGTCTAAAGAGACCAAGTAAACTTGATCTTATTAGAATTGGCTTCCCTAACGTACTATCATCTCACCGCCACCCAATACTATGTTGTTCAAATTTCAGTTAAGTTTGTTTAATCCTTAAACTAACCAGTCCTTAAACTAATTAAAAAAAATCTAAGCATAAAATAAAATAAAAAGCAACACATAATTAAAGCAAACAAAAACTTATCTAAGTTACATCATAATCGAAATAAAACTTTGGGTTTTTAAAATTAGCATGGTTATGAATTAAGTTTTCTAATGTACTAACCTTAACTAATTTATACAAACTAATCATGTTATTTGAGATAGATATTGAATTTTCAAATATTGCAAACTTACCTTCCCCGATCGTTTTTCCAGTGCTCTTGTAATGATCACGAGCTAATTGGACCGGTTTGGGTCGGTCTCCTTCTTTGTCGTCAAATTCTGAGTCTGAGTTGGACTCGGGTACAGGTTGAATCTTTTTCTCTGGTGGTTCTCTTGGAGCTTTCCCTGCACTAGAGATTATACCTTTCTCGACCATTATAGTATCTGTTGGATTATCTAATCTTGATTCAAAAAAGGATTCGAAATTGGTTACCATTTTTGTCTCAGTCAATTCATCTTCTGATTCTGGCTCGAGTTCGCAGTCAGGTGCTAACTCAATTTCGGAGCTCTCTTCGTGTAGATTGGTTAGTTTCTCCCAAATTTCTCTGGCACATCTGAATGGTCCTACTAGTTCAAGTTGCTCCTTGGTTAGGCCACACTGTAGGATCGAAGTTGCCCTTGCGTCGGTCTCGATTTGGTTGAGGGTTTGTTCATCCAGTTTGTCCCATTCGATGGATAACTCATCTTCTACGGGAAGAGAGAATCCTGTTTGGATGATCCACCATAAGTCCATGTGGGCCTTCAGAAGGGACTCCATTTGTCTTCTCCAAAAGCTGAAGTTTTCGCCAGAGAAGAGCGGTGGACGAATGCTATTCCATTTTTGATAGGTCATTTAGTTAAAATCTCGCACACAAAAAAATAGAAATGTCCCAAGACTTGGTCTTGGATTAGTAGTGCGGGAGAAAAAAAATAGCCCAAAAAAATTGCATGAATTTCGAGGTAAAATAATAATAAAATAATAAAAACAATTTATGATAAATTTTTGAAAATGATAATTTTGTCAATTCTGATTAATAATGAAAAAGTAAGATTTTAATGTTTGGGAAAAATTTTGCTTAAATTAAAGTAGCACAAATTTTGAGAAAAATATTAAAATAATAATAAAAAAAATTTATGACAAAATTTCAAAAATTGTTTGTTTTATCAATTCAGACTTATGGTGAAAATATGAAAATTCAAAATTGAAAAAGGCGTAAGGATATTTTAAATCCACCTACAGATATTATTTATTTAAAAATAAAAAGCGAGACTGATCGAGTGGTGTTGACTAACAAAAAGAAAAGAAATGAAATAAAAAAAATTCGTAAATCCGAAAAACATTCAAACTGGTGGTTGCACCAAGTTTGAACTACCCCGCTCTGATACCACTTGTTGGATAGTGAAAACCGATAGAGGGGGGGTGAATATCGGAAATCGTTCTTTTTCGGAATACTAAGAGTAAGTGCACAGCGGAAATAAAAATAAGAGACACAGCACAAAGACACAGTGGTTTTTACTTGGTTCGGAGCCTGTGTCGACTCCTACTCCAAGGCCCATGGTCGTTGACCGTTTACTTTGGGCAATTCTATATTCGCGCAAATAGGTTACACAATTTAATTACAAAATGAGTGTAATAAAATATAATAAATTAAGTACGCTCTTCTTTACCGACGTCCGGAGTAGGTCGACTCTTTCGGGGCAGCGGGACGTCGTCGGCTCGAGGTGAAGCATTTCTGGAGCAAGGCACGAGCGTAGAAGAGCTTTGAGGCGTTGAGAGAATTGATGTAGGAAGCCTGGGGTCGAGGGCCCTTTATATAGGGCTAGGGGGCGCCCAGGACGTCGGGGGCGCCCCCCACGTGGCCTTTGATCCGCACAGATCTCGGTCAGCGTCTATCCTTTGGACCCGCTTTGACCGAGGCGCCCGAAGCGCTCGGGGCGCCCGCATTGACCGGGTCAAAGATCTATCTTCTTGGCTTCGATGGCTTCATAGTTCAAAGTAAGCGCATGGGGGCGCCCGCAGCGCAGGGGGCGCCCGGGAGCAGCGGGGGCACCCCGCCCAGCAGCTTTTCAAACCCTTCTTCTTTTGATGTGTTTTGTATGTACCTTGGGGGCGCCCGGGACACTCCGGGCGCCCTACTCAGCCTTTGCCTCTCTCCTTTGAGGCTTTCTGAGCTGCAGACACACGTTCCTTCGGTCCTGCATCCAGGGTTAGTCCAAAATACAATGCAATAAAATATTTATTTGTTCATACAGCCTTAGCTGTCTTGGTTCTGACTTTGGTCTCCAAAATGGAGTCCTAGGTCGAACCGACGCCTACTGTTCCCTCGACGGGGAACGCGTCCTCACCTACTCCTCTCGGGAGAATTTACCTTATGCCAACCGTTCCTCTGGTTGGACTTTTGCCTGACGGTCCTTTGTCAGGTCTTGGATGCCGAGCTGCCCTTCGCTCGGTGCCTAGCATTCCTTCGCTAGGGCTTCAATCCCAGGCTGTCCTTCGCCTGGCGCCTAGCAGTCCTTCGCTAGGTCTTGGATACTGGCAGTCCTTCGCCAGTTTCCTAGCAGTCCTTTGCTAGGGCTTGGATACTGCCAGTCCTTCGCCAGTTGCCTAGCAGTCCTTCGCTAGGGCTTGGATACTGGCAATCCTTCGCCAGTTGCCTAGCAGTCCTTCGCTAGTTGCCTAGCAGTCCTTCGCTAGGGCTTTTTCTGCACACTCAGTGAACAACGTTAGATCACAAACAAACTTAACTTTGAATCCTTTGCCAATATCAAAACAAGGTTCGATATGGTGCTTCCTGCACCAACAGATTGCACTGAGCCCCAGGGACCACCCATACCTACTGGGCAGTCATTATCTATAGAGGCAGTGGAGGAGATGGATAGAAAAGCTTGTGACAGTCTTGACTCCAATTATGAAGCTATACAGGACCCTTCTAGTTTTTTATTTTGTGATCCTTCTAGTCTTTTATTTTGGGATGATATAGTTGATGTTGGTCCTAATTTTTCTAATATGGTTGTTGTAGATATGGTTGATGAAGCATGCACTGGAGATGAATTTATAGGTGTAGGGGATTGCACTGAGCCCCAGGGACCACCACCATTGACTGATACATTAGAAGATTCAGAGAATAAGCTAGGAAGTGTAGGGACTTGCATGGTGGAAGCAAGAACCCATGAATCACCTGTCTTAGTTGGATGTCCCCAGAACCTGATATTGAGGTAGAGCTTCTACTTGACCAGGAGGAGGCCATGGATACATCTACTCTTGTAGAACCTCTAGGTACTTTTCAGCATGATAAGCTAAGTAATCCTCCTATTTCTTTGGAAGAATCTATAGAGGTACCTAGTATTGATTGTGTTGAAGATGATGCAATTCTTGGTACATCTTATATGGAGGCTGCTTGTGAAAAATTCATGGAGGAACCTAGGGTTGATTTTGTTCATTGTGATGAATTTATTGACATATCTTCTACAGATATTGATTGTGAGAGACCCATGGAAGCACCTAAAATTGATTTAGTTGAATGTGAAGCATGTTGTGATACATCTTATGTGGATAATAATTGTGGAAATATCATAGAGGTACCTAGTATTGATTTTGTTGGTTGTGATGAAATCCTTGACACATCTTATGTAGAGATTGATTATGAAAAACTCATGGAAGTTGATTTTGTTGAATGTAAAACATTTCTTGATACATCTTGTGTAGAGCTTGAGTGTGAAAAATTCATTGAGGTACCTATTATTGATTTTATTGGTTGTGATGAATTTCTTGATATATCTTATATAGAAATTGATTGTGAAAACTCCATAGAGGTACCTAGCGTTGATTTTATTGTTTATGATGCATGTCTTTATACATCCTATGCAGAAATTGATGGTGAAAAACTAATAGAGGTACTCAAAATTGATTTAATTTGTTGTGATGAATTCTCTGATAAATCATATGTGGATAATGTTGGGATCTTCAGGCGACATAAACACAAAAACGCAGCGGAAACAAGATCCCTCGAGCAATCCATGCGAAAGAAAAACTCGTACGAAATCATCTATCTAATAGATCTATCTAAAGCGTATACCTTTGAAGCGTGCCCTTACATTTATCCCGCTCGTCCAAGATCCGCCGGATCTCTTGCACATTCAAGTGTCTGTGCCTCTATTCGTATCCACACGAACACGATATCTCTACTTCGGAGAAGAACTACCTTAGTTGTGCTAGCAACTTGAGGTAGTTCACAAAACACCAAGAACCCAAGATGTGGGTTTCGGCCAAGATGGAGAAGAGAAGGAAGAGGGGAAAGAAAATGACAAGTTATCATCCAAATGACAAGGGAAAAACTCTTTTATACTCATATCATGAGGAGTTTTTGCCTTTTAAACTTCCCTTCATTAAACATTTTAATATAACTCTCTAACATTTCATGTAACACTCTAATGGTGAGAAACTCTCCATCTTCCTCTCTAATTAATTCATTAAACATTTTAATGAATTAATATTTCATCCAAATGTGGTTGAGTCTAATCTAAATGAGTTTAACTCAAATTAGATCTCAATCCATAATCCAATTGGATTCACTTGAGTCTAACTCAATTAATCCAATTCCAATTAAATCATAGCCAAATCAAGATCAATTAATCTCCGAAGCATCGTGTCCTTAGTGTGTGACCCAATAGGCTCTCATAACGTTGGCAATGTGTCTAAACCAATTTAGACACAAAAGCAATGAGCGACATCTAGCAATGCATCAATGCTACCCAAGTAACAAGAAAGTCGAGATCCGACTTAACCTCCGTGACTATGGCAATGTATGACCTTGTCCTTCTATCCTTGATATCTAGATTGACCAATGAGGCATAGACCGTGTCATCCTCAATCAATCTTGTGTTTCTTGATCCCCGAGTAGACTCACTCAAACAAATGAGCTCAATATCTCATATTGACTCATTTAAGCATGGTCATGCGTTTTAGCAGTCCTACTCGATCAAGGGGCCCACAGATATCACTCCCATCATATGGGAGGGATAGATCCCATCTACATCACTCACATCCCTCTGCATAATTCATTTCATACCCAGTGATCGCCTTTATAGTCCACCCTGTTACGGGTGACGTTTGACGATACCAAAGTACATAACTCCTTATGTAGGGAAGCGTAGTGAATTCAGGTCTAAGGACTATTCATACCAATAGTCACATGAGAAAGTTTATGACACTCATATGACAATCTATGAAACCTTCTCATGGCGGGTCATTCAGTACACATTCTCCAATGTATACTCATGTGTCAACTTGACATCACATATCCATGACTTGTGAGCTCAAGCCATCAGTTGACCTACATGCTAGTCTCCATGTATTAATACTTGACTAGGAATGATTTAGAGTAGTGTTCTCTACATTATCTCACTATCGATTCAACCAATCGATATAATGTAGATAAGAATAGGGGTGAGTATTCAGTTAAAACCGAACCGAATCGAACCGAATAAACCGAAAACCGAATAAATCGAAATTTTTTAAAAAAATCGAACCGACCGAATTTCATAATAAAAATCGAGAATACTGAACCGATAAAATCTTAGTTAATTCGATTTTTAACCGAATTAACTGATTTAACCGAACTTTTGAAGTATTATTCTATCTTAATTAAAAAAACAATGATTTTATTTTATTTAATTATATTTTTAAATTAAAATAATTAAATTAATATTCTTATTCGATTTATTCAGTTTATTCGTTTTAACCGAATTACACATTTGAAAATCGAAAACCGAACAGAATTAACCGAAAACCGAACCGAATTTCGAGAAAAAAATCGAAAACCGAATTAACCGAACCGAATTCCAAAATTCGGTCGGTTCGGTTCGGTTAATTCGATTTTTCCGAATTTTTGCTCACCCTAGATAAGAACCTACTACCCAAGGACATTATTATACTTAGTTATTTGACACAAATACAAAGTAAGTATAATAACCAAACATGCCTTTATTAATGATAGAATATGATATAAAAATGTCCCCAGTCAATCATCACATAATTGGCTCTAGGGCTCCTTCTAACAATCTCCCACTAGCACTAGTGCCAATCACTGCAATATATAATACCCAGTGACCTGGTATGACCATCATGCTTCTTTTGTGCCAAAGTCTTGGTCAAAGGATCTGCAATATTAGAATCAGTGTGTACTCTGTATATCTTCACATCTCCTCTATCGATGATCTCTCAAATGAGATGGAAGCGCCGTATTATGTGTTTGATCCGCTGATGAGAGCGAGGTTCCTTAGCCTGCGCAATAGCCCCATTGTTGTCACAATAGAGGTTTATCGGGTCTGCTATGCAAGGAACCACACCAAGCTCTGTAATGAACTTCCGGATCCAAACAGCCTCTTTTGCCGCCTCTGACACGGTAATATACTCGGCCTCTGTTGTAGAATCTGCGACTGTGTCCTGCTTCGAACTCTTCCAGCTCACAGCGCCACCATTCAGGCAAAATACATACCCTGACTGCGATCTATAGTCATTCCTGTCTGTTTGGAAGCTTGTGTCACTGTAACCCTTTACTGCTAGCTCCTCATCGCCTCCAAATATCAAGAAATATTCTTTCGTCCTTCTCAAGTACTTAAGAATATTCTTGACAGTAGTCCAGTGACTTTTACCTGGATCTGACTGGTACCTGCTCGTCATGCTCAAAGCATACGAGACATTTGGACGACTACAAAGCATGGCGTACATGATAGACCCTATAGCGGATGCATAAGGGATTTGATTCATATGGTTTCTCTCCTCCGTAGAAGAGGGACATTGAGTCTTTGAAAGACTCACACCCTGTGACATCGGTAGAAATCCCTTCTTGGAATTTTGCATGGCAAAACGATTAAGCACCTTGTCAATATATGTACTCTGACTCAAGCCAAGCAATCTCTTAGATCTATCTCTATAGATCTTAATGCCTAGGATATAGGCTGCTTCACCTAAGTCCTTCATTGAGAAGCAATTCCCAAGCCACATCTTCACAGACTGTAGTGAAGGGATATCATTCCCAATAAGGAGTATGTCATCTACATACAAGATCAGGAAGATAACTGTACTCCCAGTAACCCTCTTGTAGGCACAAGGTTTATCTTCATTCTTGATGAAACCAAACGCTTTAATTGCATCATCGAATCGAAGATTCCAGCTTCGAGAAGCTTGCTTTAGCCTATAAATGGACCTTTGCAACTTACATACCTTTCCAGCATGCTCTGGATCTACAAAATCCTCAGGTTGTGTCATTTACACATCCTCGAGTAGATTCCCATTTAGGAATGCGGTTTTGACATCCATCTGCCAGATCTCGTAATCATGGTAAGCTGCAATAGCAAGCATGATCCGAATAGACTTAAACATCGCCACTGGTGAAAAGGTTTCATCATAGTCGATACCATGAATCTGCTTGAAACCTTTAGCTACCAATCGCCCTTTATAGGTATGCATAAGACCATCCATGTTAGTCTTTCTTTTAAAGACCCACTTACATCCAATGGGTTTAATCCCCTCAGGTGGATCAACCAAAGTCCATACTTGGTTAGTGTACATGGATTCCATTTCGGACCTCATGGCTTCTAGTCATTTCTCATAATCTGGGCTTATCATAGCTTCTTGATAGGATGTAGGCTCGTTTAACTCAAGAAGCGTAACATCATCATGGTCAGACAAGAGAAATGAGTATCTCTCAGGCTGACGACATATCATATCAGATCTGCGAAGAGGTTGATCTACTTGAACAGCTTGTTGTTCCACAACTTCTTGTGCAACAATCTCATGATCCACAACACCTTGTGGTGCCTGTTCAATGTCCATCAAGGCCTCAGTACCATTTGCATCTTGAACTTCTTCAAGATGGATTTTACTCCCACTAATTCTTCTAGAAATAAACTCTCTTTCTAGAAAAACGTCATTTCTAGCGACAAACACTTTGCCTAGTATGGGATTGTAAAAGTAATATCCCTTCGTTTCCTTGGGATATCCTACAAAATAGCACTTGTCAGATTTTGGTCCTAGTTTATCTGAGACATGACGTCGAACGTAAGCCTCACAACCCCAAATCTTCATAAAAGACATCGTGGGACTCCTCCCAGTCTATATCGTATATGGTGTCTTTATAACAGCCTTTGATGGAGCTCGGTTAAGTGTGAAAAGAGTTGTCTCTAGAGCAAAATCCCAGAAGGAAGTAGGAAGATCCGTCTGACTCATCATCGATTGTACCATATCTAATAGAGTACGATTTCTCCGCTCGGACACACCATTCCACTGTGGTGTTCCAGGTGGAGTGAGTTGGGATATGATCCCACACTCTGCTAGATGGTCACGAAACTCTTGGCTAAGGTATTCACCACCTCGATCTGATCGAAATATCTTAATACTTTTTCCAAGTTGATTTTGTACTTCACTCTTGAATTCTTTGAACTTTTCAAAGGATTCTGACTTGTGTCTCATAAGATACACATAGCCATATCTACTGATATCATCAGTGAAAGTGATGAAGTACTGATAGCCTCCTCTAGCTGCGACATTGAAAGGGCCACATACATCAGTATGTATGAGTCCTAACAACTCTGTCGCTCTTTCGCCGTGCCCACTAAATGGAGTCTTTGTCATCTTGCCTAAAAGACAAGAATCACATGTCTCATATGATTCAAAATCAAATGAGTCCAGTAATCCATCCTTATTGAGCTGGGATATGCGACTCTCATTTATATGTCCTAAGCGACAATGCACAAATCATTTGGTTTGAACCGTTTGGTATTTATGTTATAGATTGGGTTCTCTAGATCTAGAAGATAGAGTCCATTTATCAGTGGTGCATTACAATAGAACATATCATTTAACATTATAGAACAACACTTGTCCTTTATGATAAATAAAAAATCTTTCTTGTCCAAACAAGATACTGAAATAATGTTCTTGGTTAATGCAGGTACATAAAAACACTCTTCTAGTTCTAAGATAAGCCCAGTGGGCAAAGTCAAGGAATATGTTCCTACAGCAATAGCAGCAACTCTTGCTCCGTTGCCTACTCGTAGGTCCACTTCGCCCTTGGTCAATGATCTAGCTCTTTGAAGGCCCTGCACATTAGTACAAATGTGAGAAGCACATCCGGTATCTAATACCCAAGAAGAAGAGATAGATAGATTGACTTCTATAACAAAAATACCTGAGGCAGAAGTCTCACTTCTTTTCTTCTTTGCTTCCTCCAGGTAGAGTTTGCAATTCCTCTTCCAATGTCTGGTCTCACCACAATGGAAGCAGGTCCCTTCCTTAGGCACTTTGCCTTTGCCCTTAGATGTAGTAGAATAGGCCTTGCCTTTGGCTTGGGTCTTACCCTTGCCTTTAGGCTTCCATTTACCTTTGCCGTTGTTAACCATCAGTACATTACTGGTCTTGGCTTTCTTGAGATTGGGCTCAGCAGTTCTCAACATGCTGAGCATCTCAGGCAAAGGTTTATCAATTTTATTCATGTTGTAGTTCATGACAAATTGATTATAACCTTCCGGCAACAATTGCAGGATAAGGTCTGTTGCCAATTCTTGGCCCAGTGGGAATCTTAGTCTTTCAAGGTTCTCCACATACCCAATCATCTTGAGTACGTGAGTCCCTACAGGAGTTCCTTCTTGCATCTTGCATGCAAATAGGGCTTTGGACACCTCAAACCGCTCGTGCCTAGCTTGCCCTTGATATAGTTGTTTCAGATGCTCAACCATATCATGTGCATTCATGTTCTCATGTTGCTTATGAAGCTCAGAGTTCATGGTGGCAAGCATAAGGCATGATACATCAAGTGCATCATCTTGATGCTTCTTGTAAGCATCCTTCTTAGCACGGGTGGCGGTAGCAACGGGTGCTTCTGGAAGGGGTTGCTCTAGAACGTACAGTTTACGTTCTTATTTGAGGACTATCGTCAAGTTCCTGTACCAGTCTAGGAAATTAGCTCCGTTGAGCTTGTCCTTCTCAAGGACAGATCGCAAAGAGAGAGTGTTCGACATATTAGACGACATGGTGATCTACAACAATACAACATGCAGAAATATGTATCATATCTATATCATTTAATTAGGCCTTTAATTAAATAATACTCCCACTAAATTGTAGAGCTTTTATAGGGGCTAGTCATGGATGTAGGCAAACTCAATTTGCTCACACTACTAGCTCCAAATCAAATAGCGACTACATTTATGTGGGACAAGATCCAAATTATACTTCATCTTGAGTTAGCTTTGTCTAATCGCCCAAGACTCGGTACAATTAGGTAGGTAACATTTTACCAATTACATCGTATGCAACTCTTGAAAAGGGTTATGATTCACATTACACCTCATCTTGAGTTAGCTTTGGCTAATCGTCCAAGACTTAGTATAATTTTCCTCTTACCCAATTTTTCCAACTTTTGGGATATGCCTCTAAGTTTCTCAATCCGATTGAGGTGACTTAGTTAAGTCTCACCCAAGGTTCGATAGCGGGACATCACAGTTGTCCTCTCGCACTCTACCAAGATAAAATGCGTTGCTTTGCTTTGGCAAACCCAACAACAAATGATCGAGGTAGTTTATGAGTACCGAACCTTCGTAGGCATATTGAGTTGACTTAATTAAGATTAACGTCTAAGCATGCATCACATACACACACATAGCACATATCAATATATATAAGCAAGAAAATGTGACATGGTTATGACCAATTTACTATGATCTTCTCAAGCCAATGAGAAGATCAATGGCCAACCTAAGGATAACTTCTTCTCCAAGAGCATCCTCCGGTCATCATGTGTGGTTGGCATCCTCCTTGTAACTTCATTCTTCAATGGACACTCCATTCCTCTTTTGTACATTACAATGTAGGAAAACTCGAGTTACATTCGAGTCTAAATCTAATTTTACAATTAAGAAAAATAGATACAAGGCACGATACGCATGCCGTATTATGAATTACAACATCCACACACACATTCATCCAATCACATTGGGGTTGAGGCCATAACCATTCACCATGTCATCAATCATATACAATAGATCTAGGACATCAATTTCATTATGAGTGCAATATAAAAATCGCTCAAGAGTAGAAACTCCGTTGGTGCATTCTTACGACAAAAAAATGCACAATCTGTTCACAACATATTGACGCAACTTCATCAACATTAACACCAAAGGTTATAATATTTTGTCAAGAGCGATCGGACTATAGCACGCTATCATATGAGTGATGATGTTATAGTCTTTTAGTTTGATCAACACAAACTTTTGCGTAATGACAAAATATTCACACTATTATATGCAACCCATAAAGAAAAAATTTGTCCTACTTCTATACCACATATAAAAGTGCATAAAACTTCATACGATCTTTCGCAAGTGGCTCTGATACCACTGTTGGGATCTTCAGGCGACATAAACACAAAAATGCAGCGGAAACAAGATCCCTCAAGCGATCCATGCGAAAAAAAACTCGTACGAAATCATCTATCTAATAGATCTATCTAAAGCGTATACCTTTGGAGCGTGCCCTTACGTTTATCCTGCTCGTCCAAGCGCCGCCGGATCTCTTGCACGTTCAAGTGTCCGTGCCTCTATTCGTATCCACATGAACACGATATCTCTACTTCGGAGAAGAACTACCTTAGTTGTGCTAGCAACTTGAGGTAGTTCACAAAACACCAAGAACCCAAGATGTGGGTTTCGACCAAGATGGAGAAGAGAAGGAAGAGGGGAAAGAAAATGACAAGTTATCATCCAAATGACAAGGGAAAAACTCTTTTATACTCATATCATGAGGAGATTTTGCCTTTTAAACTTCCCTTCATTAAACATTTTAATGTAACTCTCTAACTTTTCATGTAACACTCTAATGGTGAGAAACTCTCCATCTTCCTCTCTTATTAATTCATTAAACATTTTAATGAATTAATATTTCATCCAAATGTGGTTGAGTCTAATCTAAATGAGTTTAACTCAAATTAGATCTCAATTCATAATCCAATTGGATTCACTTGAGTCTAACTCAATTAATCCAATTCCAATTAAATCTTAGCCAAATCAAGATCAATTAATCTCCGAAGCATCGTGTCCTTAGTGTGTGCCCCAATAGGCTCTCGTAACGTTGGCAATGTGTCTAAACTAATTTAGACACAAAAGCAATGAGCGGCATCTAGCAATGCATCAATGCTACCCAAGTAACAAGAAAGTCGAGATCCGACTTAACCTCCGTGACTATGGCAATGTATGACATTGTCCTTCTATCCTTGATCTCTAGATTGACCAATGAGGCATAGAGCATGTCATCCTCAATCAATCTTATGTTTCTTGATCCCCGAGTAGACTCACTCAAACTAATGAGCTCAATATCTCATATTGACTCATTTGAGCATGGCCATGCGTTTTAGCAGTCCTACTCGATCAAGGGGCCCACAGATATCACTCCCATCATATGGGAGGGATAGATCCCATCTACATCACTCACATCCCTCCGCATAATTCATTACATATCCAGTGATCGCCTTTATAGTCCACCCTGTTATGGGTGACGTTTGGCGATACCAAAGTACATAACTCCTAATGTAGGGAAGCGTAGTGAATTCAGGTCTAAGGACTATTCATACCAATAGTCACATGAGATAGTTTATGACACTCATATGACAATCTATGAAACTTTCTCATGGCGGGTCATTCAGTACACATTCTCTAATGTATACCCATGTGTCAACTTGATATCACATATCCATGACTTGTGAGCTCAAGTCATTAGTTGACCTACATGCTAGTCTCCATGTATTAATATTGTCCTTGAATATTAATACTTGACTAGGAATGATTTAGAGTAATATTCTCTACATTATCTCACTATCGATTCAACCAATCGATATAATGTAGATAAGAACCTACTACCCAAGGACATTATTATACTTAGTTATTTGGCACAAATACAAAGTAAGTATAATAACCAAACATGCCTTTATTAATGATAGAATATGATACAAAAATGTCCTCAGTCAATCATCACATAATTGGCTCTAGGGCTCCTACTAACAGATAATAATTGTGATAAATTCATGGAGGTACCGGAAATTGATTTTATTTGATGTGACGCATATCTTGATTCATTTTATGTAGAGGTTGTTTACATTTCATTCCTTTCTTACCCTGCATGCGTGTGGGAGGTATTTTCTTTACATGGTTTTGTAGGATCCCGTAGGCTTCTAGAATGGGTACTCAAACTTAATAGCCTACAACCTCCCGGAAGGAATTCTAAGGAGCATGCAGTGGGAGGGGTCGAGTTCACTTTGACTTTTAACTATTTACCTCAAGAATGGATTCTAAACCTTAATCGTCTTCGACCCCCGGAATGTACTTATGCGAAGTTAATAAGGGAGAAAGCACACTATGAGATTGATCACATGAGGATAGTTCTCCCAAGATGGATGTTACGTGCTCTTTACCCAATTTAAAGGGGAGTATTTCTTCTTACATTCTTATTTCATTGTAAATATCACTTTCATGTTTTCAAGCAGTAATTTTTCTTTTAGAATGAGTTCTTGCTAATAAATTCTTAGGTAGCATAGAGAGAATAAGAGTCATTGTAGATACCATTTTATCCCTTTTGGCATTTTATTTCTTGCATAACTAGGAATAAATGTATCCATCTAGATTTTATTATATGATTTTAGAGTCTTTTGAAAGTAAATTAAATTTGGTTGTTACAACTTAGGATTTGAACCAATGGATGAACATTCTTGGATGCTTGAGTACTACTTAGTTATAGACTCTAGATTGATAAATTGAGATGAATTCTTTTTACCTAGTGAGGGATTGGCCACATTCTTGTGATACACACATGTGATTGTACTCTAGAACTTGCTTAGGTTCTTTCAAAGCTATATTTCTATGATTGGACCACATTTATAGAGGTGAATCACTTTGTTTCCTTTCTCATATCATTTTTGGCAACATTTCTTGTTTATCTACTTTGTATTCCATTTTTCTTCCCTAATCTTCATGTTTATTATAATCTTTACATGGACTTGGGTACTTGAATGTTTCTTGATGTTGCTTTTCCTTAGACGGACAAAAGTTTAAGTGTGGGGGAAGATCAAGCATTTGATCAAATATAGAGGATTAAGTGAAGTATTTGGCAACTTGAAGGAGTTTTGTATCAAAAGTGAGCTGCATGAATCGGGTAGTGAAGTTTACATGTGGAACACTTAGATTCTTGATTATGATTTGGTGTTTCAAGCTTTTTGATGGAAATTCCAAAGGGAAAAGAGAGAGTCTACTCAAGAAGCTAGTATTGTATTTAAATGTGGTGTATCCATGATACAAATTATACCAAGTGGGGCACTTAGTTCTCTATTGTCATGAGGAATCTAAATTGCAGATGGAAGAAGAAAAAGAAAACAAAAGAAAAGAAAGAGGGAAAAAAACTCAGTTGTAGAAAAATAGAAAATAGAAAAAAAAGAAGAAGAAAATAAAAGAAAATAAAATAAAGAGAATGAAGTGGAAGTTGAATGCTGAGTTAGATATTTGAACTGAAGTTGGAAACAAGGAGTTCATTGAAGTCAAGAGTTAGCTACTGATCAGAAGAAGAGAAAAAAATCAGGCAAACAATTTAGAGTTCTGCAGTTTTCAGCTTCTGTTCGAGCCCTGATCGGTCTCCAGACCGATCAGAAGGAGCTCAGTTCGATCAGATGTAAGCCAGAACGTTCAGAGAAGAACTTGATCGGTCTCTTGACCGATCAGGAGAAGTCTGATCGATTCAGTGACCGATCAGCAGAGGCTAGCGAAGAACAAAATCAGGGCACACTTCATTCAGCCTTGTTTTAATCCAAATCAGAGGCACTATACAATTCCTACTCCACCACAACTCTGAAATATGTAGAATAATACATGAAGAAATGGGCAAAGTGCATTAGGATACATTTTTGGTGTCCAAGTCTCCCACTTTCATTACTTTTCCATATTTCCTTATCATTCCATATTTTCTTTACTTTTCCATATCTTCTTACCATGCTATATTTCTTTTCCATATTTCCTTGTCATATCACATTTCTTTATTTTCTTTATCATGAATCCTTAGTATCAAAGTTCATTGAACTTCTATTTCTATTTCATCATTTCATATCTTCTAACTTGTTTGAATAAGTTTTTGTAGGTGTGGATCCAAATCAAGAATGATGGTGGAGAGTAGATAATAAACAAGTCTATGGTAGTGCAAGAAACATATTGTGTTTGAGTGAGCTCCACTTTCATCAAAAATGTAGATTTAGGAAGAGAGCCACTTTAAAACTTCCCTTAAAAGGTTTTTTTGAGCTAATTCATCTCAATGAGTCAAGAAGGAAGAAGTATGCTAAGTTGTTAATTTAAGGACAAGATACTAGTCCATTGAGTTTAGATTTGTGAGAATTGACAACCCTAGGTAATTTCCTTTCAATTACTTCTAACTATGATTGAGAATGATCTAGGAGGATACATCTTAGGTTAACTAGTTGGCTTGTGCGAGACGTGTTGGGACCGGGTGCATGTTGACATGGATACGGGTTCGTAATTTTTAAAACTTAATTACATGCAGTGGAAGGTTTAGCATAAATAATTTCTCAAATTATTTCAACTACGTATCTAGCATGCAACCTTATATTGTGTAGACATGATCATAAATTAAAATTTTACAGAAAGTAAACTAATTTACTTAATACCTCGCATAACTCAAAGTAAGGGACGAGATCCAACCGTAGCGTCCCTTGGAAGCTCCGCCTCTATTCGCGTCCACGCCGAGTTCTCTTCGGGATGACTTCGCAAAGCCACGAGTTTCGTGCCGACAAGAACTACTAGATTCTCCAAAGGCACAATAAGAATGTCAAGAGAGAGATATGGAAGCTAACCACCAAATGAAGAACGGAATCCGGATTCCGGGAGGAAGGAATGAGTCGCGATCCGCTTCTTCTTCTTCTTCGGCACCTTCTTGGTGGAGATGGCTCACGGCAACCCTAGGGGGAACCTCTAGGGCCAGCGCCCACTTGAGGAGGGAGAGGGAGAGAAGGAGAGGAAAGGAGGCTAGGCAAGAATCCTTGATCACTTGAATTAATTTCCAAGCCTTGCCTATGTACCTTTATATAGTAGCCTCTTTATCGCGAAGTCTTCTTTTTAACGGAATAAATTTTTCATAAGAAATTTATCTTATAAATTATTCTATGAATTATTCTGTTATGCCAAGTTTTTATTATAACTTAATTTATAATAAAAATAACCATGTCTCCCCTTTTATTATGGAATAAAATTTTATAAGAAATTTAATATATAAATTTTTCTTATCGTGGAAAAATCAATTCATAATTGATTTTATAAAATAAAATAAACCAATCCATGGTTCATTTTAATTTCCATAAAAAGAATAAATTTCTATATAAATTTCTTTATATAAATTTCTTTATATAAATTTCTTTATCCATAATTTTATAAAATAAATCACGCTTGATTTATTTTATAATTTAAATCAAACAATTTGGTTTCCCTTTTTATTATTGTGGCCGGCCAATCCAAAGAGGGTGGGGACCCTCTTTGGCCGGCCAAACCAAGGCCTCTTCCTCACGAATTAAACTCATTTAATTCATCCATTAAGTCTTCAAAAGACTTAGCCATTTTAAGCTTCTGATGTGTCTCTGATAAATTTAGATTCGCCTTATCTCTCTTGATCGAAAAATCCAATTTTCAACTCGTTTTAAATCCCTCGGATTACTCGTAGTACGTGTGACTAAATAGGCTTTCGATTTATGTTGGCCGTCTATAATCAACCAATTATAGAACGATCATGAGTGGCACCTAGTAGTACATCATGACCCCCAATTAATCGAAAGATCAACGGTTGACCTCAAAAATAATTCTGAAACCCTTCAGCAGCTCTAATGAATCGTGCCTCATTCCCTTCACCATCTTATACCCACTTGGTTCAGGACACGGTCTATGTGTGTCAGTCCCCACTAGACTGACTACGTCACACCTAGCCCATGTAATGTCTTTCTCATCCAACGGATTCTAATTACTCTCATGTCTTTCAGAGACTCATACTCTGAACATGTCATGCTCTAGCCAGAGGCTTTGAGTAACAATCCGACGATAGGCCTTGGGTATACATCCCCTCGCAAGGAGTGGTGAATCCTTTGTAGGCTGTTCAAACATCTTCGGGCACTTCGGCTTATACCCAACCAACCTGGGTCCACACCTCCTTGGAGATGCTTGCTTAAGATGTTAAAGTTTAAGTCTCCATGACCAAGATGACTTGAATACCGTAGGTCAAAGGAACATCGCACTTAAGCCGCAGTAAGAATTTCACTGACATTTCTATGTGTAGACTACCATGTGAAGTTTTACAGTCAGTCACTCCAATGAACTAGTTGCCTTAACTAGCATTCATGTTTATCTCCGGACATCCCAATGTCACCAGCCAGTGAGAATCAGCTGATTAGAGAATAACCCATGCTAGTCTCAACAGAATTGATAGTGTCCTTATTTATCAATTCATCGACTAGGGACAATTTTAATACTTCACAATTGCACATGTAGAGATAATCACTATTTGTGAATTCATCACAAATTCTCTCATGCTGTGAATTGTATTGTGGACATTCAGTAAATGAGTTTAAGATCCCAATCAAATACACAGACATGCATACTCAAATAGTAAATATTCATTTATTGAAATAAATGTTTACAATCATAAGACGATTGTCTTAGGACACTTCTCTCATATTACTAACAAACTCCCACTTGGCCTAATGCCAATCGCTACGGTATCCAATACCACAAGCTCTAACATGACCCTCAAACTTACTTTGAGGCAAGGCCTTAGTTAAAGGATCCGCTAAATTCCTTTCAGTGGGAATTTTCTCAATTTGTATATCATTCCTACTTATAATCTCTCTGATCAGATGATAGCGGCGAAGCACCCTGTTTGGATCGCTGATGAGACCTTGGTTCCTTTGCTTGTGCAATAGCTCCATTGTTGTCGCAATAAACCGGTATTGCTTCATCAATGGTTGGAACCTCACCAAGTTTTGAGACAAACTTCTAGATCCAAACTGCTTTCGTGGTAGAATCCGCTACGGTGTCTTATTTGGAACTCTTCCAACTTATTGCGCCTCCATTCAAAGTAAATACGTATCTAGACTGAGATTTGGAGTCATCCTTATCTGTCTAGAAACTGGCATCAGTATACCCACGTATTACCATATCTCCTTCTCCATATATTAGGAACACATCCTTAGTTCTTCTTAAGTACTTAAGGATTGTCTTGACAGCCGCCCAATGATCCATTCCTGGATCAGACTGGTATCTGCTCGTGACGCTCAGAGCATACGATATATCGGGCCTAGTACATAACATAGCATACATGATAGATCCTATCGCGGATGCATAAGGAATCTTATTCACGCAAATCCTCTCGTCTTTTGTGCACGGACACATAGACTTTGAAAGGTTGATCCCATGCCTGATGGGAAGGTAGCCTTTCTTGGATTCTGACATGCTAAACCTTTTAAGCACTCGGTCTATATATGTAGACTGCGAAAGACCAAGCAACCGTTTTGATCTATCTCTATAGATTCTAATCTCAAGGATATAGGTTGCTTCTCCCAGGTCTTTCATGGAGAAAGTTTTGGACACCCAAATTTTAACCGACTGTAAGACTGATATATCGTTTCCTATAAGTAATATGTCATCGACATATAATACTAGGAATACGACTGCACTCCCACTAACCTTCTTGTATACACAAGGTTCGTCAAAATTTTATGAGAAATCAAACTCTTTGATTGTGTCTTCAAAATGGATGTTCCAGCTCCTGGATGCTTGCTTCAGTCCATATATGGATCGTCGAAGCTTGCATACTTTGGTTTTATCAACCGATGTGAAACCTTCAGGTTGTATCATGTATACATCCTCAAGCAGGTTTCCATTAAAGAAAGATGTTTTCACATCCATTTGCCATATCTCATAATCATAATGAGCTGCTATGGCTAGGAGCATCCGAATGGATTTAAGCATAGTTACCTTCCATGTTGGTTTTCTTCTTGAAAACCCACTTGCACCCTATGGGCTTAATCCCTTCAGGTGGGTTAACCAAGTCCCATACTTGATTTTCGTACATGGAATCCATTTCCGACTTCATGGCTTCAAGCCATTTGTCCCTTTTTGAACTTTTCAGAACATCTTCATAACTGATAGGTTCGTCATCGCTTATGAGTAACACGTCGTTCGATTCACTTATGAGAAATCCCTATCTCTCTGGAATATTGCGTGTCCTATCAGACCTACGAAGAGGTGGTGTTGTTTTAGGTTCAACTGATAGCTCATCATTATGAGTTATTGGTTGTGGGTCTAGACTAGGTGTCTCTATAATGTCTATTGGAGTTTCTTGAACTTCATCAAGTTCAATGCACTCCCACTATTTTCTTGTAAAAGAAATTCTTTTTCCAGAAATACAGCATGCCTTGAAACAAACACCTTTTGTTCCAAGGGATGATAGAATTGGTAACCCTTTGTTTCCTTAGGGTATCCAATAAATAGACATTTATCAGACTTAGCATCCAATTTGTCTGATACAGTCCGCTTCACATAAGCAGGACAACCCCATATCTTAAGGTGAGTTAAGTGAGGTTTCTTACTATTCCACGTCTCATATGGAGTAGTAGAGACTACCTTGGTCGGGACTCTGTTTAGCAAGTAAACAGCTGTCTTAAGTGCATAACCCCAAAAGGATTTTGGAAGAGTTGCATGATTCATCATAGATCTAACCATGTCCATCAAGGTTCGATTGCGCCTCTCAGATACACCATTATGCTGTGGTGTATATGGCGGAGTCCATTGAGACAATATCCCATTGTCCCTAAGATAATCTTGAAACTCTTGACTCAAGTATTCACCACCCCGATCGGATCGAAGTATCTTAATACTTTTGCCAAGCTGTTTCTCTACTTCATTTCTGAACTCTTTGAATTTCTCAAAAGCTTCAGATTTGTGTTTCATCAAGAACACATACCCGAATCGTGAGTGATCATCGATAAAGGTAATGAAGTAGCTATAGCCTCCTTGTGCAAGATTTGACATTGGTCCACATACATCAGTATGTATTAGACCAAGCAATTCTCCCACTGGATTACCTTTTCCGGAAAGGGTAATTTGGCCATCTTGCCTTTTAAGCATGATTCGCATGTATCAAATGAACCGGGTTCAAATGATTCCAGAATTCCACATCGGTGTAATTTGGTCATGTATTTCTTACTTACATGGCCAAGACGACAATGCCACGTATAGGAGTCTATTCGATTATCTATTCGAGTACGTTTGTTGCTAACTTCGATATTGAAAACGTCACCGGATAAATCTAACGTGTAGATACCATTGCACAAAGTTCTGGTCCCATAAAGAACACCATTTAAAGTTATGTAACAACAATTGTTACTAAAAGTTAAATGATAACCCTTTTCATTCAAGCATGAAATAGATACAATGTTCTTTATTAACGAAGGAACAAAATAACAATTATCCAACTCTAAGACAAGTCCAGTAGGGAGCTTTAGCAAATATGTTCCGATGGCAACAGCAGCATGTTAGTGATATGAGAGAAGTGTCTTAAGGCAATCGCCTTATGATTGTAAACATTTATTTCAATAAATGATAATTCACTATTTGAGTATACATGTTTGTGTATTTGATTGGGATCTTAAACTCATCTACTGAATGTCCGCCATACAGTTCACAGCATAAGAGAATTTGTGATGGGATCACAACTAGTGATTATCTCTAAATGTGCAAATGTGAAGTGTTGGAAATATCCCTAGTCGATGAATTGATAAATACGGACATTATCAGTTCTGTTGAGACTAGCATGGGTTATTCTCTATTCAGCTGATTCTCACTGGCTGGTGACATTGGGATATCCGGAGATAAACATGGATGCTAGTTAAGGGAACTAGTTCATTGGAGTGACTAGCTGTAAGACTTCATATGGGAATCTACATGTAGATATGTCAATGAAGATCTTACTGCGGCATAAGTGCGATGTTCCTTTGACTTACGGTGTTCAAGTCATCTTGGTCATAGAGACTTATACTTTGACATCTTAAGCAAGCATCTCCAAGGAGGTGTGGACCCAGGATGATCGGGTATAAGCTGAAGTGCCCGAAGATGTTTGAACAGCCTACAAAGGATTCACCACTCCTTGCGAGGTGATGTATACCCAGGCCTATCGTCGGATTGTTACTCAAAGCCTCTGGCCAGAGCATATCATGTTTAGAGTGAGAGTCTCTAAAATACATGAGAGTAATTAAAAATCCAAAGGACGAGTAAGACATTACTTGGGCTAGGCGTGATGTAGTCAGCCTAGTGGGGACTGACACCATTGACCGTGTCCTGAACCAAGTGGGTATAAGGTGGTAAAGGGAATGGGGCACGATTCATTAGAGCTGCTGAAGGGTTTCAGAATAATTTCTTCTGAGGTCAAACCGTTGATCTTTCGATTAATTGGGGATCATGATGTACTACTAGGTGTCACTCATGATCGTTCTATAATTAGTTAATTATAGACGGCCAACATATATCGAAAGCCTATTTAGTCACACGCACTACGAGTAATCCGAGGGATTTAAAACGAGTTGAAAATTGGATTTTTCGATCAAGAGAAATAAGTCGAATCTGAGTTAGTCAGATGCGCAATGAAAGCTAAAAATGGCTAAGTCTTTTGAAGGTTTTTTGGGCGAATTAAATTAGTTTAATTCGCGGCGGTTCGGGTTGGTTTGGCCGGCCAAAGAGGGTGCCAAAACCCCCTTTGGTGGCCGGCCACAATAAGAGGAGAAAACCAATTAATTTTGGTTTAATTAATAAGATAAATCCAGCGCGATTTATTTTATAAATTATGGATAAATAAATTTGTATAAAGAAATTTATATAAATAAATTTATAGAAATTTATTCTTTTATGGAAGATTAAAATAATCCATGAATTGGGTTTATTTTAATTTTATAAAATCAATTATGAATTGATTTTTCCATAATAAGAAAGTTTATAAATTTCTTATAAAATTTATTCTATAATTTAAAGAGAAGAAGAATTTGTTTTATTATAAATTAGTTATAATAAAACTTGGTTTAAACGGAATAATTCATAAGAATTTATAGGATAAATTTCTTATGATAATTAATTAGTTTTATTATAAAGTTATTTATAATAAAATTCATAAGAGAATTTATAGGATAAATTTCTTATGATAACTAATTTATTTTATTATAAATTAGTTATAATAAGACTAGGCTTAAACGGAATAAGTAATAAGAAAATTTATAAGATAAATTTCTTATAACTAATTCCGTTAATTCGGTTTCGAGGGAGACTTAGCAAAGGAGTTGCTACTATATAAAGGAACCAAAGGCAAGCCCTTAATTCCAATCAAGAGATTAATTATTCTCTCCCTCTCTCTCTTCTCTTCTCCCTCCCCTCTCCTCCCTTAGGGCCGGCGCCCACTTGGTGACCTAGGGCCGGCGCTCTTCCTCCATCTAGGGCCGGCGCACCTCATCCACTTCCTTGGGTTGTGGCGTGAGCATTCAAGAAGAAGGAGAACCCGAACAAGTAGAAGAAGAAGCGGATAGCGACTCCTCTCTTCTCGGAATTCGATTCCGTTACTTCGTTGGTTAGTTTCCTAATTCTTCTCTTGATCTTCTAAGTTGTGCCCATAGAGAATCTAGTAGTTCTCGTCGGCACAAAACTCGTGACTTTGCGAAGTCATCCCGAAGAGAACTCGGCGTGGACACGAATAGAGGCGAAGCTTCCAAGGGACGCTACGGTTGGATCTCGTCCCTTTCTTCGAGTTACGAGAGGTATAAAAGTAAATTAGTTTACTTTTCCGCAAACTTTTATTTTATGATTATGTCAATACACTATAAGGTTGCATGCTAGATACGATTTTAAAATAATTTAGGAAATTATTTTATGCAAATTCTTCCGCTGCACGTAAAAATTTAAAATTTTACGAACTCGTATCCTTGTCGACATGCACCCGGTCCCAACAGTGGTATCAGAGCCGGTTAGTGTTCGACTTAATCATATAATTATTTTGTGGAAAACTTTGTCATGATCTCAATTTCGGAAAAAAATTTCAATTATGGAAACTTTCGAATTATAATAAATTTTAGATTTAGAAATTTCAAAGTTTAGAAATCCTCATGAAATTTCGCAAACGTTTGAAATTTTCTATTTTCTGAAATTTTATAATAATTTCGAAATCTTCCCATCTTTGGAAACTTTCTAATTTTGGAAATTTTTCTATTTTAGAAATTTTCTAATTTTGGAAATATGTAAGTTTTCTTTGTACCGGAAACTTACAATTATTCTGAAAACCTATTTTTGAAATCTCGCAATTTTGGGCACTTTCTTTTAAGAAAGTCTAGACAAATTCATGGACAGTTAATTGACAATTAAATTTGAATTGGTTTTTAAATTGACAATAAAATTCTTTATTTTGGATTGAGCCTCGGGGAGCCGTCCAATTTAAAGTTAGTTGTTATAATTTAATTTCCCAATTTTTAATTGAAATTGTCATGTTTGATTTGGATTGAGCCTCGGGGAGCCGTCCAATTGGATTTACAACACATTACTTTTCTTTGGGTATCTGAGCCTCAGGGAGCCACCCTTAGAAAATAATTTGTTGTAATTAATTAAATCCATGAATAAAATATGTTTGAAGAGGTGATGCTCTTACATATTGTTGTCTCCAAAATTAATTAGGAAAATGGTTTCCTATAGAGTTTTCTTAAATGAGATTTTCATGAAAATAATATGTAGTTGAATTAAGGGATTTGTCTCTTAATTTAATAAGATTTGATTTAGAGAAATCAAAGTCTTGAACATATTATTTCCAAAATTAATTATGACAATTTAGGAAATTGTTTCCCAAAACAATTCCTTTAATTAAGTATGAAATTGGACTTAGGAAATTCGGTTCCTAATTCAATTAATGAGACTTGATAACTTAAGTCACATACATACTTAATTAAGGAAATCGTTAGTC
>JAGFNQ010002560.1:0-64337 GCA_024364735.1 Boesenbergia rotunda | reverse complement strand
ATAAATTATGTTATAAAAAACTTGGCATAACGGAATAATTCATAGAAAGTTTATAAGTTAAATTTCTTATGAAAAATTTATTCCGTTAAAAGGAGACTTGGCGATAAAGAGGCTACTATATAAAGGTGCAAAGGCAAGGCTTGGAAATAAAATCTAAGAGATCAAGGATTCTTGCCTAGCCTCTCTCCCTCTCATTCTCTCCCTCTCCCTCTTCTAGTGCCGCCGGCCCTAGAGCCCTTCCCCTTTGCCGTGAGCTTCCACCACCAAGAAGAAGCCGAAGAAGAAGAAAAAGCGGGCGCGACTCCTTCCTTCCTCCCGGAATCTTGATTCCATTCTTCGTTTGGTAGTTAGTTTTTCATCTCTCTCTTAGTATTCTTGTCGTGCCTTTGGAGAATCTAGCAGTTCTTGTCGGCACGAAACTCGTGGCTTTACGAAGTCATCCCGAAGAAAACTCGGCGTGGACGCGAATAGAGGCGGAGCTTCCAAGGGACGCTACGGTTGGATCTCGTCCCTTTCTACGAGTTACGCAAGGTATTAAGTAAATTAGTTTATTTCTGCAAAATTTTAATTATGATTATGTCTCCACAACATAAGGTTTCATGCTAGATACGTGGTTAAAATAATTTGAGAAATTATTTATGATAAACCTTCCGCTGCACGTAATTAAATTTTAAAATTATGAACCCGTATCCATGTCAACATGCACCCGGTCCCAACAGAGAGCACCAAATTGGTTTGGTTTAGTTGTAAATCAATATTAGTTTGGTTTAATAATGAACCCAAAGGGGTTTGGTTTGAACCAAGCTTAATTACAGTGGATCGGGGTTGGCTTAATGTATATGAGTTTTGATCTTGTTTATCATCTACCGATGGAGGTGGATAAATACCTTCCATGGTAGAGGATTAGACATCAATCTTTTGGAGTTTAGGTCTTTTCCTCCTCTCCCTTTCTGGTGTTGCCAATTTTGGCATTGATGCCCCTTATCGTCGATTTCGGCATCGATGCCCCTTTCGCTAAATTTCTATGTCGACGTCCCTTGCAGTTGATTTCGGCGTTGATGCCCCTTGTAATATTTAGAAGACTTGGAGGGTTAAAAGGCAAATTAACCCAAACTTAGGGGCTCATGGGTGAATTAATAAAATGTGAGGGTGTTTCTGTAAAAACCCATTTCTTTTAAAAAAACCTTTCTTTTTCTCTCCCCGCGGCAGATGGTGTGACCCAGTTTTCCCCTCCTCCTCTTCCTTCTTCTTCTTTCCTCTTCTCCGCCGGATTCGCTTTGCCCGGATTCGACGAAGGTACGCGATCTCCTCCATCGCATTCTCTCCTCCAAGATTTTTCCTTCGTTTCCCTGCTGCCGATTGCTACGAGCTTTCAACCACTGGAGGGCAGCATCACCGGTCCTCTCATCTCTCAGCAGAATAGGAGCTGTTGACCCTCATTCTCACCACCGACTAACTCTTGGCACTTGATCATCTGGAGATCGAATGGAGCGAGAACCCTATTGGCTATCTACAGTGAGGGAGCAAACAGGTTTCTGTTGGGCTGAGTGGTGAGCCTCGGTTAGCTCCTCACGTGCTCTTGAAGAGGGAAGTCAGATCTTGGGAGTATCGATATGAAGACCAAGAGTTCTCTCATTCACAGGTGCGTGATCTCAATCGGTGGGTTCACTTGATTTGGGTAGATCTTGATGAATTTAGGTTTTTATACTTGGATTGTATGCTGTGAACTGTGTTGGGTTTGTATTGGTTTGTATCTTTGCTAACGTTGTTCTGATAGATTGGATCGCATACACCCAGAGTTTAGATTCATCTGTTTTTTTTCTTTCGAGTTTGGTCTTGCGTGTGTGCTCTGTTTGTTTGGATCTGTGGTTTTAGGAGGTTGCAGATGAATCTATTTTTTTGTGATCTTTTTCGATGGATATTATTATGTAGTATTGGTATGGAATTGGATGAGCTATTGTTCTGATGTCGTTTTGACTCGTTGATGATCTGTTCTTGGTATATTCTGTTTGGATCTTGATTCGCTTTGCTATTGATGTGGAGTTTTAGATGAGTTTGTTGATCGAATTGTTTCTTTGGTTCTGTTTCTGATGTGTTTGAGAACGTGGTCGTTGATTAGATTTCCTAGTGTCTAGAATTTGATTAATGTTTCCTGCCTTCAAGTGTTTTCTTTGTTGCCGTGAGCTGGGGAAAATTGATCAAGGATGGCTCTGCCTGTTGTTTTCTTGTTGCTGTGATCTGGTTAGTTTTAGATTAGGGTTTGTGTTGATAAGTTCTATTCTTCATTAGGTGGGAGCTCTGTTATGTGCTTTTGTTTTGGGATGGTATTCAAGTTTAAGTCTTATGTTGCTGATCCATTTCTGTTTTGGAGATTTTGTTTGGAAAGGATTGGTGTCTATTGGGTGAGAGCTACTTGTGATTTGTCTTGGTAGTACTTTGTACCTTTGATCGATGTGAGTGTGAGTTTTTGCAACTGTACTCATTGGCTGTGAGCAGGGAGAAGAGGACCTGGGTGGGTTAGGTTGATGTTAGGGTTTGATTTCAATTATGCTTGGCATAAAGATTAGCTTATATTTTAATTATACAATTAGCTAAGTTGAGTTTATGATTCAGGGTATTGACTTAGCTCCTTCATCACGGAGATATATATTGTTGTATGGGTGGTTCCTCTTCACTTTCAGGAATCTTCATCGGAGGCGGGTACGTCAGAATTATCTATTTAGATATTGTCATAGATTTTATACATAGTTAGTTATAGATAGCAGTAGAGTTTTACTTATTTCCTGCTTCCATATATATACTCTTGATATTAGCTATTTGTTTAGATGATAGACTTATTTCTGTATTGCTTCGAGGATGGATCTCTTCACTCTTTATTGTCGCATATGTTGTATATCATGATTAGAGATAGGATAACTTATACCCAACGCTTGGGCTAGGATATGGTGCATATCGATGATGGGTATGGCTTGGCGGGTTTCCCTAGCGAATACTTGGTCGATCCGAGAAACCTCTCCATGCCTACGGATTAAAAATTTAATCCGAATGTAGAGTCGTCTCCCATCGACCATCTCGTGCCATATCGAACGGTCCAAATTACAACTTAGCCAATTACCAAAACTGGCCTTGTAATTTGCTCGACCATTCGATCGAGAAAAAGGCGACGAGTTGATCGCTGGCTTTTGTGTTTATGGTCGGGGTCCAGTTAATAATTTATTCACCAAATTTGGAATCAAAATAATAAACTATTAAACATGAAATGACGAGATGAATCAACAAAACACATAATTGACATGCAATTAATCAAAGGAGCATAGGGAAAGATATACCTTTCCGATCACCTCGCGGTCTTCTACCTTATGACCCTCCCTTCGTGGATGTCGTGTGGGCGACGATCTACTGCAATCCTTGATCACCAAAGCCCCCAAAAAGCTCTTCTTCTCACCTTGGCCGAAAAAGGAAACCCTAGCCTAGGGTTGCCCTTGCGCCGCCGGCCCCTTCTTCCTCTCCCTTTGAGCCGCCGCCCACCGGAGCTACCGTGAGGCCTCTAGACCAGAAGATCTCCTTGAGAGGAAGGAGAAGAAGATGAAGAAGAAGATAATTCTCCTTCTTCCATACCCAAACAACCCCCTTAAAGCCTTCTCCCTCAAGGTTGCGGCACCGCCGCAACCCTTGGTTGTGCTGCCTCCCATCGGCCGCCGACGCCTCCTACACCCGCACCGAGCACCACACAGGGTAGAGGACTCCTCTACCTTGCTTCTGTGAACCTCAGCCGGAGTTTGGTGGAGAAGGAAAAGAGAACCAAGGTCCTCCTTGTTATTGCCGACCGAAACCCTAAGAGGGTAGGAGAGAGAGAGAGAGAGAGAGAGAGAGAGAGAGAGAGAGGAGAGGAGAGGAGGGAAGCCTAGGGTAACAACTCTTGGATTCGTCTTGGTTTCTTGATCTCATAGGGTATTTATAGGGCTAAGGTAGGGACCAAGAGGAGGAGTTGGATCTTGGCCCGTTAATGGATCTACACCCGATCCATTAATTAAGATCCATTCCACTAAAGGATCTTAATTGAACTTGCTCACCAACCCCCATATTTTTATATGGGCTCCATATATTATGAGTCGTCCATCCCCCCATGTTTAAGATCTCGAATGTCTATTAATTAATTAAATTACTGACAATTTAAATTAATTAACTTTTGGATCCTTGACTAGTACCACTCAACCTTATTATCGTGCCGGATCAAATCCACCTACAGGGTATAGCACGATGAACCTCTTGAGCTCATCAAGGGGGCATTATTATCCTGACTCACCAGGACACGGATTCCGTCAATAATCATCGGCACATCATATTATTAATATTATCGCCCAATTTACCGGGCCTATCGATCTAACAGAATAGATGTAACGCCCAAAAATTCTCAAACCAAATTTTAGAAATATCCTAGAATTAATTCTGAATTTATGGATATTTTTATAGAATTTTTCCATGGAAAAATAAGGCAAAAATGAATAAAAATAGAATGCGCAGTAAAAAAGTTTAAATGGGATTTGAACCCTAGATCTATACATGAGAAGAGAATAGGCTTACCAAGTGGGCTAATTTGTTTTCGTTGAAATAAAATAGAGGGAAGGATAAATAAGGTAACGTTAGTATTTAACTTAGGGTTTATTGTATAACTTAATATAAATAAGGAATTAAAGAATTAAAGGAGGTGTTTTGAGGTTTGCGTGAGTCCTAGGTGCGCCGACGCCCCTCCTCTTCTCCTCTTCCTCTCTTGCGTCTCCTCCCCCTTCTCTCCTCTTCTCTCGCCGCCCAAGACAAAGGGGAAGCAAAGGGAAGGCCTCAAGAGGCCCTATTCTCTACGAGAATTCTCGTAGACGCGAGGAGAACGCCAAGGAGCAAGAAGAACGTCGAAGTTCGACGTTCCCTCGGGAATTTCAGATTTTATTCGTAAGGAAAACCTAGCGCAGGATGTAAGTATCCCTCACCTGCAGTATAAGTAGTTTCGGTTGATTTTTCATATGCTTTATTTCCTTGTATTTATGCTTTACGATTAGAAATCGTAAATTATGAACAAGCACGCACGTTAGGTGGTTGTTAAAATGTTCAGTTCAGTAATGCTATAGAAAGCATTAAAGAATAGAAATTCTTGCTTCAGTTTATGATTGAGACCAAGGTCCAACGGGATGGGCTCCTAGTTGCCCATAGGTTTAGATAACCTAGTAAAAGCAAGAATCAGAAAAGGAAAGAAAAGTATAAAGGACTATTTTATTTTCAGTTGGCATTGTACCGGACTTCGGTCCAGGGATAGGCTCCAAGTTGCCTCTAGGTTTAGATAACCTAGTATGGGATGGGCTCCTAGTTGCCCCTAGGTTTAGATAACCTAGTAGAACCCTAATGGATTTGGGATTTGCTACCTCGGGTTTATTAGGGATGTGCGCACAGTTGGTACATTGCCGGCCCCACAGCAGTTGATTATTACTTTCACCTACTATATATATTTAGTTTTCAGAAATTCATATTAGCATGTGGTGAATTTAATAGTTAGTTTTATGTTAGTTAGTTTCAGTTCCAGTTCAGATATGTATGTCATGCTATAGCTTACTTTTCAGTTTTAGTTCAGTATGTGCCGTGTCTCAGTTATATGCCATGACATTCTATGATATGTATTTTAGCATGAGCCTAGCATGATTACTTATAGATATGAGCATGTATGTGCATAGCATGTTTTACAAAAGCATAATTTGAGTTTTCATAGTTTTGTGAGGCTAGATGGTACTTACTAAGCTTTATGCTTATTAGTTTGCATTTCCTTATACTGCAGATACAGGTAAAGGAAAGCACTAGTAGCGGAGGCGGCGGGCTTGATGCAAAGTGTGTGTGATGGTGGAGTTGGAATAAAAGTCTTTGGAACTTGTAAAGCATAGAAATAGTCTTTATTATGCTTCTTTAGTTATTCCACAATATATTATGTGAACTATGTATGAACTTAGTTAGACTTGTATTCGTGGTGCCTAGTATGCTTGAAGTAGTTTACTTACCTGACTTAATATTGGTTTTGTGAATGCGTGAATGTCATGAGTCATTTACTTGTGATAGGGTAATTTAGACCCATGCTTAAGCTTTAGGGGTAAGAACTTGATACTTATTATCTACATGCCAAATTCTTAGGATATGCTTGTTCTAAGATTAATGCACCATATAGAATGACATGTAGTAGCTAAGGATGCTTTTAGATATGGGAAATGAATAGTTACAATAAGAAGTTGATACAAACTTGGCACATTCATGTTTATGCTTCTACATGTCGCTTTTATGATTTCTAAGATTGCTATTCCTGCTAGAAACCCCCTAAAAACATGTATCAAATGCCCTAGAACCATTGTAGACCTGTTAGGAAGCTTATATATGAATTTATGGAGAATTTGGTATGGAATAGATCGACTTTGGCACATTATGAAACTCTGAAATCTGGGTTTTCAGACCGACCAGTCGACTGGGAAAACACCAGTCGACTGGTATCGGGCACAGAAACATTCGGTGGCCCGACCAGTCGACTGGTATATATCAGTCGACTGGTGCTGTGTAAAACAAAACTGGTGTAGAGCAGCTGGTTAGTACTTTAGTCATGCAATGCAGAGGTTGGAGAATCGAATCCTGGCCAAGCTAATAAAATTAAACTTTTTGTTTTATTTTGGCTGGTTAGTACTTTAAACATGATTATGAATTGTTAGTTCAGTAAATAGCGAAATAAGAAATTTTAAATTCTCCTAGTTGGTTTAGCATTATCAGAAATCACTAATTAGTCAGCCAGCCAGTTAGTTAGTATCGATCCGCCTTAAAGCTTAGTACCAGAAGGCGGGTCGTTACAATAGATCTCGCCCATTGGTAAATCAAAGAAATAATAATTAATAATATATGCCCGATATTATTTCGGAATTAAGGGATCGTACTCCATAATATAACTTGAGGTCCTATCCAATTATCGAGTCAGTACAAATTGGATAACCTAGAGTTTCGGCCCTGCTCAATGTACTCCTAGCACACTAGTGTAATTCTATGGTCAAGACCAACCACACCTAATTACACTACAACCATCCCGATGGGTTGTCCAATTCTATCTCGGTTGTGGGCCTCTTATTTATACTAAGCAAGGAACTAATAACACAATCTTCCATGTGACACCACACACCATGTTATCTACAATACAAAGTAATTGGGCTTCGTGTATCTTCTATTATAAACAAACACCTAGTGTAGTTGTGATTCTCTTTTCATAATAAAGATGTTCATATAAAGAAACTCATGTCTTTCAGTATACACATCTTACAATCTCCCACTTATAGTTAAAGACACTGCTGTTCTCCCACTGCCATACATCAGACTCCCATATCCTCCACATGCCTATCAAAAGCTTTAGTTGGAAGAGCTTTCGTGAAAGGATCTGTCAGGTTGTCCTCTGATGCATTCTTGGCGACAGCCACTTCTTCTCGCTTTATGATTTCTCGTATCAAGTGGTACTTGCGCTCTATGTGTTTACTCACCTTATGGGCTCGTAGTTCCTTCGAGTTTGCAACTGCACCACTGTTATCACAAAAGATTGTGATAGATCTGGGCAAACCAGGAATAACATTCAAGTCCATGATGAAGTTCCTGAGCCATACAGCTTCCTTGGCTGCGTCTGAGGCTGCAACATATTCAGCTTCCATGGTGGAATCCGCCACGCACATCTACTTGACACTCCTCCAAACAATGGCTCCACCTCCTAAAGTAAACACAAACCCTGAGGTAGACTTACTTTTGTCCCTGTCTGACTGAAATTCTGAGTCCGTATAACCTATAGGGACTAATTGGTCTGCCCGGTAAACCAACATATAATCCCTAGTCCATCTCAGGTATTTCAATATATGCTTTACCGTAGTCCAATGCCCCTGTCCAGGGTTACTCTGATATCTGCTAACAATGCCCACGGCAAAACATATATCAGGTCTTGTGCCCAACATAGCATACATAAGACTTCCTACTGCCGAAGCATAAGGAACTGTCTTCATTTCCTCTATCTCCTTTGATGTTTTCAGACACATCTCCTTGGATAGAGGAACTCCATGCCTGAAGGGTAGGAAACCCTTCTTGGAGTTTTCCATGCTAAAACGAGACAAGACAGTGTCAACATATGAAGCTTGGGATAAGCACAACATCCATTTATAGCGATCCCTTATAACCTTGATCCCAAGGATGTGTCCTGCTTCTCCGAAGTCCTTCATATCAAACTGCTTTGATAGCCAGACCCTTACGTCTAATAACACTTCGACATTGTTGCCAATTAACAAAATATTATCTACGTAAAGTACAAGAAACACCACGACATTTCCGTCACATCTTTTGTATACACATGATTCATCCGGGCTTTGAGTGAATCCATATGACTGGATCACTTTATCAAACCAGATGTTCCAAGATCATGAAGCTTGCTACAATCCATAAATGGATCGATTAAGCTTGCATACTAGATGTTCTTTGCCCTTCGTAATAAACCCCTCCGGTTGCTGCATGTAGATGGTCTCCTCAAGACTTCCATTAAGGAAAGCTGTCATGACGTCCATCTATCATACCTCATAATCCATGTGAGCTGCTATCAATAAGAGAATCCGGATCGACTTAAGCATAGCTACTGGTGAAAATGTCTTCTCATAATCGATACCCTCTTTCTGAGTGTACCCTTTCGCGACAAACCTAGCTTTGAAGGTTTCAACCTTCCCGTCTGATCGTCTCTTTCTCTTGTAGATCCACTGGCATCATATGGCTTTTGTTGGAGCACTCGGCCCTAAGATGGTCTGGAGTGACCATGGGTTTTGATGTTTGGGCAAAGGATTTAAGTTAGGATTTCCCTTGTATTCTTATATGCGTATGTTGAGTGTGTAGGTTGTACAGGTTACGCAAATGGATTGGACTGGACTGGACGACCTCAGTACGGTGAAGGATGGCATGGAGGCAAGCTGGAGGCTTGCGTGCGCATCTGAGGGACCTTGGAGAGCAGAGACGATGAGCTGATGGGTGCGGACTTCGAGGCATGCATGAAGGATGGCATGGAGGCAAGCTGGAGGCTTGTGTGCATCCAAGGGACGGGAGTCGAAGATGGTGAGGGCGCGAAAGCAACAGTCGAGGCTGCGGAGGAGGAGTCAGTCGAGTCGTGAGGGTCGAGTGCTGTGTGAATGTACTCGGGAAGGGATTCAGCAGGGTACCAGTCGACTGCCCTGGGGGCAGTCGACTGGTAGGTGGCTGGTGAGCTGGCAAATTCGAACGTTGGGAGTGTCAACGGTCGAATTTGGCTGGCACCAGTCGACTGCCCTGGGGGCAGTCGACTGATAGCGAGAAATTAGCCCCGAGTCCTATTTAAAGAGGACTTCGTGGTGGCTGAGTTTCTTGACGAAACTTGCTTGGATAGGGCAAGTTAGTAGTCTTGTATACTTAGGATGTGTCCTTGGTGTTGTGGCGAGGTTTCTCCACCAACAAGGAGCGACGAGTTCTAGCCGGAGGTTATCCAGGGTTTGATCCACCGACGGATTGTTGGATTAGTCACCCGACCGGGGTGGATACCAACTAAAATCGCTGTGTTAGCATTCGTTAGTGATCTTATTATTGTTTTACTATTATTTCCGTTGTGCAAACTAACCGTGTAGGAACAAGAATTCGGCGAAACGCTATTCACCCCCCTCTAGCGTACGACATCGATCTTTACAATTGGTATCAAAGCAAGGACTGCTCTTGATCAGACTAACCGCTGAGGGAGCACACTCTAGAGGAGAGAAAACAATGGAAGATAAGTTGGGGGACAACATCTACACCCCACTACCCTACGACAATGAGGATTTCGACTATTGGCGGGCGAGGATGAAGAATTGGCTTAGCATGGAGTGGGAGTGCATGGTCATGCTAGAAGAGTCCTTCG
Source organism: Boesenbergia rotunda (assembly GCA_024364735.1). Taxonomy (NCBI): domain Eukaryota; kingdom Viridiplantae; phylum Streptophyta; class Magnoliopsida; order Zingiberales; family Zingiberaceae; genus Boesenbergia; species Boesenbergia rotunda. The sequence continues at coordinate 54,391 of JAGFNQ010002560.1, read as the reverse complement.
AAGTTCCAAAGGACAAGCATGGAAAGAAGCTTCGTCCTAGATATTGGACTCAAGAGCAACAAGACTACTCTAGGGCAAACAAGAAGGTAATAGATGTATTAATTGATGTTTTGTCTAACAATGTTTTGAGTATTCTAGGGAATTATAAAAATGCACACGAATTATGGACCAAGTTGGTGGAATATCACAAGAACCCTACACAAACTCAAGGAGTAGATGAACCCGAGGAAGTGAGCTCAATAGCTCAAGAGGAGGAAGAAGTGTCCACATCCTCAAGTGAAGAAGAAAGTGAGAGGTCATCCACCTCATCTAGAGAAGAGGAGGAGGTCACCACCTCAAGGATTGAGGGGGAGGAGAGACCCTCACCTACACATGATCAAGAGGAAGTCTCCACGTCATCCAAGGGCGAAGAGGAAGTCAACCAAGCCTCAACCTCCACCAAAGCAAGGACTAAAGACCACATTGTATGCTTTGGGTGCAATGAAAAGGGGCACTACAAGGATAAGTGCCCACTAGGTAAGAAAAAGGAGGTGCACCCTAAACCCATTGTAAATTCCTTTAAAGCTAATGTGGGTTGTAGAATTGGTGAAGCTCAAGCTAAAAGGAAGAAGATTCGATGCTTCACATGTGGAGAACTAGGGCATTATCACACTAAATGCCCTAGAAAAGGTGAGCTAAAGAAGATGGAAAATCTAAGAAGATAGGAAAAAGAAGAAAGAAGGAAGAGAAAAAGCTCACAACAAGGAAGGACTAAAAGGGTAAGGGAGGTACCCTCTAAGCCTAGTTTAAAAAGAAATTCGATTTCAAGTTCTTCTTTACATTTCAAGAATCATGTTAATTACCCACCAATGCATGCTAGAACTCATGAGAATTGTTTATTTGTGCATAATCATGGATTTAAGTACAATGATAGGACTAAGGGTAACAAGGTAGATCATAACTCTAAGAAAAGCATGCATCATGATAGACCTATGACTTGGGTACCTAAGGATCAAGGCATTGACCCCAAGAAGGGGAGACAAATGCCTAAGAAAATGGGTAGTTCTAGGAATGTCCAAAGTGAGCATATGGACTACAAGGTTAAAGGTCTAGAGAGGGAAAATCAAGCCTTGAGGGCAAGGCTTGATACATTAGAAAAAGCCCTAGAAAGATTCACGGTTGGATCTAAGGGCTTAGACATGGTGTTGGGTAGTATAAAACCCAACTATGATAGGTCGGGATTGGGGTACCGATCTAAGACCTCCAAGGGCAATGGAAAGAAGTATGTTGGGAAAACATACAATCTTAGTAAGGAGGGAAGGTCCAAGGATGGCAAGGGGATGTCATCCAAGGGTAGAAAGAGTGACCTAACCAAGAGCAAGGTGTCCAAGATTAAAAAGGTCAATTTTGTAGGCCAAGAGTCACCGGTGGCACACCGGTGTGGTCTAATGTGGGTTAAGTAATCTAGGGAGATGGCAAGGGCTCAGAGCTCAAGGGGGAGCTCTAGGAGTCTTTGGGGTCCATGGTAAATGGATCTCGAGAGTTTTTCTCCTAGGAAATTAGGTGAAATGTGCCAAAAAGGGTTGGAAGACTTGGGTAAGTCTTAATCCTAGGTTTTGGCACATTAAAAAAGATATTTAGGAGGAAAAAGGTTAAAGAGGAGTTATAATTGACAAAATTGAGCTTTAATGGATAAATACCTTGTAACTCAATGGTAGAAATGAACTATGATCAAAGATAAGAGGATACACTGAAGAGAAGTGAGAATTAGAACTTTTAGGATGAGTTTAATTGATACGCTTTAGAGAGAATTGAGTTTCGTGCCAATCTTGGGATCCGGAGTACATATATTTGGAAACATATTTTTCCCAAGTAGATATTAGCTTCACAAATCTCCCCATGAAATTTTATAATTTTTGGAGATTTGTAGAATTATTTATGGATTACTGAAATTGGACTGAAAAACCTGAAAATCAGGTATCAGTCGACTGCCCTGGGGGCAGTCGACTGGTCTCAACCCAGAAACATTCTGTGAGTTTTGGGAGTCAACTGCCCCAGGGGCAGTCGACTGGTCTGTAGGCTGAAATTGGAATAGGTATATTGGATAATCAAAAATTGCAAATTTGGATTATAGGATATGGCTGTGGATTAAAAGTCTTGATTATGATCACATACTCCTTAAATCAAGTATTATCTCATGAGTTAATAAGGGTTTATTTATATTAAAGGAGGATTGATAAGAGATAAGAAGGAGATGTCTTTTTATTTTGAGGATATTAAAAAGAAAGAGTTAAGGACAAATTTCATGTGTCGAATTATGATGGTTAGCTTTGACAAACACATGGAATTAGAGATACATTTGCAAATTGATACGAAATATCAATCTTTTGAGGAAATTAGGAATTGTACCAAAAGTCAAGCACACTTGACATTTTCATGAAATCATATTTTTCTAGGATAGGGTATATCCTAGCAAGTGTGCTTGCAAACCCCTAGGAGTGTCTAAGTGTTGTTGAGTTCTTTATGGCACTAGGGGTAAGGTTGCTTGGGAGCAAGCCTTTAATAGTGTCCAAGGGAGGAAGAACTCGGGTGTTAGGTTTTAAGAACCTAACTTGGTGTTAGGAGGTTAAGTTGGGTAGAACTTAACCTAAGAAAAATGAACATTGGGAGAAGGCATAGGTTAAGGGGGAGGTTGCCTCCTAGTTGCTTTGATTTTCATTTTAAAATTTTTGAATTTTGTGTCAAACTTAGGAATGGTGATAGATACATGGGTAGATGTATTTTTCCCAAGTAGGTATAGGTTCCACAAAGTTGTCCACAAGGTTTGGAAATTTTTGGAAATTTGTGAAATTTCTGGCGCGTTTCTGAAATTCGGCCAGAAAATCAGATTTCAGGCGTATCAGTCGACTGACACTGTTGCCAGTTGACTGCCAGAGGCTAATTTGGATATCAGCAGTTGGTTTGGGGTCCAAATGATAAGGAACAAGTGTACGGGGGTCTAGTACACTGTGTTTAGGGTCATTGGGAATTTAAAAAACCAATAATTGGGTAATTATTGGGTTCTTTTTGATATATGGCAAAGGGGGAGAAATATTGTGTTTAAGTGGGAAACCAATACCTTTTCTAGAAAGAAACCCTAGGTTAGGGGGAGCTAAGTTTGAGGGGGAGCATGTCTGCTCCCTTCTTGGCGTAAGGGGAACCTTGGAGAGGTTTTTAAAAAGCCTTTGTAAGTCTAGTGTAAGGGGGAGCGTGGGAGAAGCTTTAAAAAGCCCGGTTTGGTAGAAAATCCTAACTTGGAGGGTTAGGTGGGAAAAGTCCTAGCTCGGAGGGCTAGGTGTTGGAAAATCCTAACTTGGAGGGTTAGGTGGTGAAAATCCTAGCTTGGAGGGCTAGGTGTAAGAAAATCCTAACTTGGAGGGTCAGGTGGTGAAAATCCTAGCTTGGAGGGCTAGGTGTAAAATTCCTAACTTGGAGGGTTAGGTGGTGAAAATCCTAGCTTGGAGGGCTAGGTGTAAAATTCCTAACTTGGAGGGTTAGGTGTGGGATGCCTTGGGATAGGATCCAGTTATGCATTGCATATGCATTCATTTAGCATGGTTTTTGCTATTTACTACTATCTTGCTTTCCTAATTTAAACGGATTGCTAAACATCAAAAAGGGGGAGATTGTTGGAGAAATCGGCCCTAAGATGGTCCGGAGTGACCATGGGATTTGATGTTTGGGCAAAGGGTTTAGTTAGGATTTCCCTTGTATTCTTATATGCGTATGTTGAGTGTGCAGGTTGTACAGGTTACGCATATGGACTGGACTGGACGGCCTCAGTACGGTGAAGGATGGCATGGAGGCAAGCTGGAGGCTTGCGTGCGCATCTGAGGGACCTTGGACAGCAGGGACGATGAGCTGATGGGCACGGACTTCGAGGCATGCGTGAAGGATGGCATGGAGGTAAGCTGGAGGCTTGCGTGCATCCGAGGGATGGGAGCCAAAGATGAAGAGGGCGTGAAAGCAACAGTCGAGGCTGCGGAGGAGGAGTCAGTTGAGTCGTGAGGGTCGAGTGCTATGTGAATGTACTCGGGAAGGGATTCAGCAGGGTACCAGTCGACTGCCCTGGGGGCAGTCGACTGGTAGGTGGTTGGTGAGCTGGCAAATTCGAACATTGGGAGTGTCAACGGTCGAATTTGGCTGGCACCAGTCAACTGCCCTGGGGGCAGTCGACTGGTAGCGAAAAATCAGCCCCGAGTCCTATTTAAAGAGGACTTCGTGGTGACTGAGTTTCTTGACGAAACTTGCTTAGATAGGGCAAGTTAGTAGTCTTGTATACTCAGGAAGTGTCCTTGGTGTTGTGGCGAGGTTTCTCCACCCACAAGGAGCGACGAGTTCTAGCCGGAGGTTATACGGGGTTTGATCCACCGACGGATTGTTGGATTAGTCATCCGATCGGAGTGGATACCAACTAAAATCGTTGTGTTAGCATTGGTTAGTGATCTTATTATTGTTTTACTATTATTTCCGCTGTGCAGACTAACCGTGTAGGAACAAGAATTCGGCGAAACGCTATTCACCCCCCCTCTAGCGTACGACATCGATCTTTACAAACACCATTGAGTGGTTCTACTAGCTGGCAAACATGGTTAGAATCAATAGATTCTATCTCGGAGTTCATTGCCCTTTGCCAAGAATCTGCATCCTTTTCTTGGAGGGCCTCGTCATAGATCCAGGGGTCCGGTTCATTTTTACCAGGGACCAAGTCCGAAGACTCTCCTCAAAACATGAACCTTTCAGGTTGTCTCACAACCCTCCCACTGCGATGAGGTACTTCCTGTGTATCCTCAGTAACACGCTGTGCAGTGACTTGTGGTGTATCCTCTTGTACAATTGGTCCTAAAGTCAGAACGCCCCCCTTTAACTCTTCAAGCACTAGTCTACTCTTGGGTTTATGGTTCATCACATAGTCCTCTTCTATGAATCTGACATTCGTGCTCATGATCACCTTCTGATCCTTAGGACTATAGAACAAACCACCCTTCGTTCCCTTAGGATAGCCTACAAACAAGCGTACTTCTGTCTGAGATTTCAACTTATCAGTATCTCCCTTCAGCACATGTGCTGAACTACCCCAAATCTAAATATGTCCGAGACTAGGCTTTCGCCCAGTCCACAATTCTATTGGAGTAGAAGGGGCTGACTTAGATGGTACCATATTCAGAATACACGCAGTCGTATCTAGAGCATATCCCCAGAATGAATCAGGTAAGTCTGAATAGCTCATCATTGACCTAACCATTTCCATAAGAATCCTATTTCTTCTCTCTGCAACACCATTCTGTTAGGGTATACCGGGTGCAGTCAGCTGGGACTGAATCCCAGCTACTGATAGGAAGGTCCTAAACTCTCCAAAAAGGTAATCGCCACCATGATTCGATCGTAGTGTCTTGATACCTTTACCTTGATTCTTCTCCACATCAGCCTTGAACTCTTTGAACTTATCAAAGCATTCAGACTTGCGGCGCATCAAGTAAATGTATCCATACCTTGAATAATCGTCAATGAAGGTGACGAAGTATTCAAAGCCACCTCTAGCCTGGATTGACATAGGACCACACATATCAGAATGAATTAGTTCTAACACATCTTTGGCCCTATACCCCTTAGCCTTGAAAGGCCTCTTGGTCATTTTACCTTCCAAGCAAGACTCACAAGTCGGGAGATCCTCCACCACCAATGAACCCAGGGTCCCATCGGCTATCAACCTTTGAATCCTACTAAGGTTAATATGGCCAAGCCAAAGGTGCCAAAGATACGTCTGATTCAACTTAGAAGGCTCTTTTCTCTTATTCGAGTTAGATGATGAGCTATTTATTTCAATATGCATCGTGGGAGGTTTTGGTTCTAGAGTATACAGATTACCGACCATTCTACCCCGAACTGATAATCTCTCTATTTCTTTTAATAACAACTTCATTATCAAAAGTAACAGAATATCCATCCTTAAACAACTTAGAAACTGAAATTAAATTCTTTCTAAATGAAGGTACATAAAGGCAATCTCTCAGAACTAACACTTTATTTCTCTCAAAAGATAAATAAAAAATTCCCACTACAACCGCTGCCACTCTTGTAGCATCACCCATGTAGACCATGATTTCTTCATTAGCTAGCCATCGAGTTTCCTGGAACCCCTGTAGAGTATTGTAGACATGGTCAGTGGCTCCTGTATCTACGCACCAGGTACTGGTAGATAGCACCGCTAAACATGTTTCAACGACTAAGACTAAAGAAATACCTTTGTTTTGTCGGCGGGGACAGTCTGCCTTCTAGTGCCCAGTTAGCTTGCACGTGAAGCACTTGCCTTTCGACTTCTTCACGGTTCGGGGTCCTTGCAATGTTGCTGCCTTCTTGAAGCCACCTTGTTTCTATTAGTGCCCCGGTAAGTTTTGATGTGATCAACCAGGTTAAGTTAGGTCCTAGTATGTTTAATCCCTCTGCTAAGTGTGCAGGAGCTTAGGTACGGAGGAAGTCGAGCGTAAGATATAGCGGATGAGAAGGATTGTGCGGGAAAGTGAGCCGACGGGCTTGGTACAATCCGAGAGACGCGGAAGCTGCGGAAGAGTACGCCGGTAGAGAGAGAAGGACACGCGCGGTGTCCAAGGGACGAGAAGCCGGGAGGAAGGACGCTCGAGGGGCGAAAGGCCGGAGTCGGGTTCGGGTGAGCCTAACTCCGGTTGGCCGGAAATCACCCAGAAGACGAAGAACCAAAAGGCTAGTCACCCAAAAAAGAAAGATTAAATTGTTGCTAAGACGAATTGAACCCAAGACCTCGAGAGCATAGGCGGCCAAGCTTACCAATTGGGATAAAGGTCGGAGACAGTTTGTTCTTGCCGATATTATTACTTGGAGATTACAATAGCAATCTCTAACAGAAGATAAAAATTCCTTTATCTCATAAAGGATAAAGCCTTATCCTTTAATCAGATCCAATGGATGTAGGTTAATCCCATCCAAGATCAGCCATCCAGATTACATCCATGGATCAACGGCCAAGAGAAAATTCCTCAACAATCAACAATCCAGATTTATTCTCTTAGGCTATAAATAGGCTTAGAGTTTCAACCATTTCAATTATTCAATCGATTTAATTGTAACCTCTCTAAGTCTTCAGTGCTACAACTGTAAAGGCTTCTCCGCCTGAATGAGTTCTGCTTGAGCATTAACTGCCTTGGAAGCAACGTTCCAGTTGCAACCAAGTTTTTTTTAGACGAGTGATATCTCCATTATTTTTCATAATCGTCTATTCACCCCCCTCTAGCTGGTCCACCCCATCCAACAAGTGGTATCAGAGCCTAGTTCGTCGTAGAAGGACTAACCGCTAACTGCAGCACCATCAACCAAAATGGTCGGACCCGTCATCTACTCGCTGAAATTCGAGGGGGTGTTCGTCGAATGGAAGCGCAAGATGGAGGTATTATTCACTACAGAATTCGAATTGTTTATAATAATGCAATCTAGTTTTGCAGCTCCCGGAGAAAAGGATTTAACCAAATGGAGCAAGAAGGAAAAAGTTGATTTTGTGGCGAATGGAAAAGTAGTTTACCACCTGCTTTCTGTACTCCTAGCACAAGAAGTCAACCAAATCGGCACATACGCATCCGCGAAATAACTCTGGGAAAAATTCCTAGAGTTACACGAAGGGACTTCCGAAGCCAAGCTCGCCAAAAGGGGCATTCTCCGAAACCAGCTGACCAACCTCCGCATGGAAGAAGGTCAAACAGTAGCGCATTTGCACTCAAAAATAAAAGGTTTGTTAACAGAATTGACGAATCTCGGGGAAGAGGTAAGTAACCGAGATTCACTGAGGTATGCGCTTAATTCGTTTCCGAGAAATTTCGATTAGACGTCTTTTGTTGATTCTTTTTTTATTGCTAAAGATCTCGAGACAACTTTGCTCGAGAATTTATTTTCAACATTTGAACTTCACGAATCGAGAATTGCAGGAAATCGAAAGACGAATGGTGTAGCCCTGAACGCGAAAACAACAGTACCAAGATCGGTATCCTCGGATGATGAAGAAGAAGAAGAAGAAAAAGGATACTTGGTAAGGATATTTAAAAAGTTTGTTAAATATAATCAATTTTCAAAGTTTCAGGGAAAGAAGAAATCTCTGAAGAGATGAATGGTAAAGTGCTACAATTTTGACGAAGAGGGTCACATTAAAGACAACTGTCTCAAATTATAGAACAAGAAGAAGGAAAATCAGCTGAAGAAAAAGAAAGCGTTGAAAGCGACATGGGATGACACGTCTTCTGATGAGTCAAAAATCGAGGAGTATGCTGGACTTGCCCTGATGGAGAGTCATCAAGAGGAGGACGACGAAGATGTAACGTCCGCTTTTTTTTTTTCATAAAGCGGCGTTACGTTAACATACTTAGGGCATGTAGACATCATAATGCAGCGAAAACCTTTAACTTACACCTACATGCATTTACTACCCTTCCTAACATCATAACATGGGAACTTGGCATATTAACTTTATACCTAACATCATATCATGTCATACTTGGCATCATGTCATACTTATCATCATGTCATTCTTAGCATCATGTCATACATAGCATCATGTCATAGAGTCACATTCAAGCACATACTAGTAGAGGTAAAGTTCTATCATAAAACGAGCAAACATATGGTCTCGTGGCCAAGTCACTATCACACACATACTTTATTGCCCTCCTGCTGCTTCCTTACGGTCCCCTTGCGTGATCTGCGGTATAAGGAAAACAAGACTATAAGCACACAGGCATAGTAAAACTCTTTCCTACTCACTAAAACCATTCATCCCTTAATCATGAGCATCTTAAACATTAACATACTTAGTGCTTTACTCAGCACATAAGTCTTTATGAGCACTTAGCATACCTTTGACATGACTTGAACATAACTTAGTCACTTTCATAGCATAGCATATACATAAACATAAAAACATTCGTGGCTTGGCATAATACTTGGCATAGACATAAACATCATAAACATTCATAGCATGGCATAATTCTTGGCATAGACATAAACATAATAACATAACCTCATAAACCTTCCTAACATGAACCCAAATAAAATCATGGCATCCGAACTTAGCATAAACACAATTAAATCATGGCAACATAACCCAGCATGGACATAAGTAAAATCATAGCATTCTATCCTAGCATAAACATAATTAAATCATGGCATCATAATTAACATGAGCATAAATAAAATCATGGCATTCTAACCTAGCATAATCATAATTAAATCATGACATCCTAAACTATCATGAACCTAAATAAAATCATGGCATTCTAATTAACATAAACACAAATAAATCATGGCATCCTAAACTATCATGAACATAAATAAAATCATGGCATTCTAACTTAGCATAAACATACATAAAATCATTTGCATAAACATACCTTGCCTAAACTTACTTTGCATAATGTTCTTATCATAAGTATAATGCATAACATGGATGAATGCATGTGGCAATTACATATATATATAAGGATGCTTAATCTTTAAAAACATGCTTTTAAATACTTTAACATAATCATAACATTCATTGGGCCCTGGCTTTTACCACATTCATTCATCATATGCACGCATCCCTAAGTAAATACGAGGTAGCTAATCTCGACCTACCAGGGTAAGGACAGCTTCATCGGTAGTCCCGAACCGTAAGGACAGCTTCATCGGTAGTCCCGAACCGTGGACAGCTTCATCGGTAGTCCAGAACCGTGGACCTTACTTAGGTCCGGTACAAGCCCATTAAAATAAAATAAAATGCTTTCACATGCTTTTTCATTCATCATCATTCATTCATCATACTTGTCATTCATCATCATTCATTCATCATACTTGTCATTCATCATCATTCATTCATCATCATTCATTCATCATACTTAACATCATCATTATGCCTTAAAGGCATGTACTTTAACCTCATTCATAAGACATGACATACATACATCTTATTCATAAAACATGGCATACATACGTATCATTCATAAGACATGACATACATGCATATTATTCATAAAACATGGCATATCATTCATAAGACATGGCATACATACATATCATTCATAAATCATGGCACATGTCTAAACATCCATGACTTAACATATAATTCATGACATACAAACTAAGGGTTTGGTTAACATAGAACTTCTTCCATCTTACTTAAACATATATCTTGGTAACTCATACACAAGCATCTTTGGAGGTTTAACCCAACCCTAACCCTAGGTTAGGCCCTTGGCCGAAAGCCCCAAGGAACTATAGGTTCATGAAGCTTCACAAAACTTCCCCGAACAACATCCCATACATACATACTAGGCCATAGGAAACATTTGATTCCATGCTTAAGGCCAACCCTAATCCTTTAACCCTAGTCTTGCTCTTGGCCGAAACTTCAAGGCCATGGGGCATGGAAAAATTTCCATTAAAATCCCCAAATCAATTGTTATACACCAACCATACCTTACCATAGGGCCATTTGGGGCCCCTTACTTGAAATGAGTCCTAACTTTCCACCCTATTAGGGTACTTGGCCGAAACCTATAGGGTCTCTAGGCCATGTGAAACATTCACATAAATACCCTCCATCTCCCTTATATCATGACAATACATAAAACAAACACTTGAGGTTTTAAACCCAACCCTACACAAGGGTTCTTGTTGTTGGCCGAAACCCTAGGGTATCCTAGAGTACTCCAAAAATTCCCAAAAATTATCCTTAATCTCTAAACATCATAAGGGAACATTAAATAACATTATAAAGATTTTTAGCATCATTATGGACCCTAAAACATTGTGGCTGAAACCCATAGGGTCTCTAGGGTGTTGATTTTGTTTCTTTCATGTTGGCCGAAACCCTAGGGTGTCCTAGGGTACTCCAAAAATTCCAAAAAATTATAATTAACCTCTAAACATCATAAGGGAACATTAAATAACATTATAAAGATTTTTAGCATCATTATGGACCCTAAAACATTGTGGTCGAAACCCATAGGGTCTCTAGGGTGTTGATTTTGTTTCTTTCATGTTGGCCGAAACCCTAGGTTGTCCTAGGGTACTCAAAAAATTCCCAAAAATTATACTTAACCTCTAAACATCATAAGGGAACATTAAATAACATTATAAAGATTTTTAGCATCATTATGGACCCTAAAACATTGTGGACGAAAGCCATAGGGTCTCTAGGGTGTTGATTTTGTTTCTTTCAACCTCAAGTCCCAAAAACCAACCAATAAATAATGCTATAATATAAAGAACTATTATACCACAGGTGAGGGAGTCAAACCTTGGGTTTCTTGATTTTTCGAACCTTGAAAGAGAAGGAAATAGTAAGATCTTTGGACCCTTGAACCCCCTTGTCCTTGTATCCTTGGAAGACCCCTTAGATCTTGGGGATGAGACCTCTTGTGGAGCTTTTCCAAGGGAGAACCCTTCCTTGGGTGTTTGGCTAGGATGAGGGAAGGAGAAGGAAGAAATTGCAAAGTAATGAGAAGAAGAGGTTACTCCCAAAACCCCCCTCTTTATAGCCCATTAAGGAGGTAAATGAAGAGTCTCTCCATGACCCTTCATCTTCTTCTATGCTTTAACCAATATCCACTTCATTCCCTCATAATATTACCTCACTAGATGAGTTGGTTAAAGCATACATGGTTGTAAAAGTGGTCCAAGGTTCAATCCTTGGTAGATGCACAATTTTTTTCCCACTTATTTTATTTTATTTTTTCCTAATATTTTCGAAAATCCCATAAAAATTCCCCCATAATTATGTTAATATTTCTTATTAAAATCCTTTATATTTATACTAATTTTCACCTAAAATCCATCAAAAATTATGGTACTAAAAAGCCCATATAAGGCCCATTAGTGCCCTTTTTCCCAATTTAAATGAGAAAACATGGATTTTCTAGGCCAAGGTTCGCCTTAATATTTCTAGGTTCCTCAGAAAATTATCTAGACATGCTTAATATTTTAAGTAAATATTAAGAGAATTTTTCGGGTCGTTACAATTCCCCATACCTCGTGAAAGTTCGTCCTCGAACTTAGAACAGCTCTGGGTACTTGCGCCTTATCTCGTCCTCGCGTTCCCAGGTAGCTTCCTCGAACCGCTGGCTTTGCTATAATACCTTGACTAAGGGTACCTCCTTACTCCTCAGCTTCTTGACCTCCCTATCCAAAATCTGAATGGGTCTGCTCTCATAACTTAGGTCCTCTTGTACTTGCACTGTCTGCCGCTCGATCACTCGGTCCATATTTGGAATACACTTTTTAAGCAGGGACACATGGAATACGTTATGGATAGCTGACATCTCTGAAGGTAGCTCCAGCTCGTATGCCACCTTACCAACTCTTTTCAGAATCAGGTACGACCCCACATAACGCGGACTTAGCTTTCCTTTCCTCCTGAATCTTGTCACCCCTTTCATAGGAGCCACTTTCAGAAACACCCAATCTCCAACATTAAACTCCAGTGGTCTACGCCGAACATCGGCATAACTCTTTTGTCGGCTCTGAGCAGTTTCTATCCGTTGTCGGATATTCTATATAGCTCGGGTGGTGCTGTCTATGACATCCGTTGTGAGCCCCATTTCCTTCTTTTCACCACCCTCATACCAACAGATCGGAGACCTACATCTCCTCCCATACAATGCTTCATAAGGTGCCATTCCAATAGTAGCTTGGTAGCTATTGTTGTATGCGAATTCCGCTAAACATAGATATCGACACCAGCTTCCTTTGAAATCCAGGGCACAAGCTCTCAACATATCTTCTAGTATTTGATTCACCCGTTCAGTTTGCCCGTCAGTCTGAGGGTGAAAGGTGGTGCTAAATCGCAATTTAGTGCCGAGAGACTTCTGAACACACTCCCAGAAGTGCGAAGTAAAGCGACCATCCCTATCTGAGATGATGGTCTTGGGAACTCCATGAAGTCTGATTATCTCCTTGGTATATAATTGAGCTAGTAATATCAGTATCATTAATAGCTCTATGCTGTAATCATATGCATAGATCATAATTATATAGTCATTATAATTAGGACACTACCCTATGCGTATCATTTTCGGTTATGCCGTATGACTTATACCATTGATTATATTAGTATGGTTATATTGATAATAATCTTATATTAGTACCTGCTCTCATATTATTATCATTTGCTTCCTATAATTTGATACCATTGTGTGATATGATAGGTCCCTCATTGTTAATATCAATATCAGGTTCATGAATATAAGGTTGAAACACACTCTCGACAACTTGTATTAAGACCAACTTAGACCTTATTGGTTCACAACACAAACCGAACTCAATGAAATAGATGGGCTGCCATCATGCCCATAACAAAGAACATCATGGCGGTCACTGCCACTCCTTCGTTCATCTCTCCCTGGCCTGCCTCAGGGTCTTCCACTGTCTCCATCGGATCCTCTTCCTCTATCTCAGGAACCTCATCAGCCACTTCCAGGTCTTCCTCGAGCATCCAGGGGTCTTCTTCGAACATCTCCAGCATCTCGGGGTCTTCTTCGAACCCCTCGAGATCGTCCTCGCTCATCGGTCTTCCTCAAACATCTCGAGCATTTCGGGGTCCTCCTCGAATGGCTCAGGGTCCTCCTCGTACATCTCGGGATCCTCCTCGAATGGCCTGGGATCCTCCTCGTACATCTCGGGATCCTCCTCTAGCGGCTCAGGATCCTCCTCGTACATCTCAGGCTCCTCCTCCGAGTCCCCCAGATCTTCCGGAAACTCATGGCAGAGAAGCTGCCTACATAATTCCGTATATGAAATACGGCACCCGTGCTGCCCCCAGATCTGATGAGCAACCTCTCTCGCCCGATTGGGCAGTGAACGAAGCAGAGCTCCAATCCTATGATCATCCATGACTGGAAACCCTTCCTGCTCCAGTTTCCAGAATAGCCGATCCAAAAACCCTATGTTGCCTTGAATCCCAAGGGTCGGACTGTAACCAAACTCCTCTATCCACTCCATCAGCTCGCGGCACCTCTCAGTGACATTCTCATGCAACATCTGGAATTGGAAAAAAAATGACATAGTTAGTACCAAACCGACTCAGCCAGTACAACACCATTTTTTTTCAACTCGCAAATATATATAGAGAACGACACACGCAACTCGCTTTCTCCTACCTCTACATTATTCTAAATTATCTAATTCATAAAAGAAGATAAAATGTCATTCATCATTACATATCTTAAGGTACATTTCATCATAACTATCGTTCATACTTGCATATCATAAAATCATAAAACATCTTACTACTATTAGATATGTAAAGAGGTACTTACTTGGAAGCTGCAGGAAGAGGGCTTGATGTGTGTGTAGTGAGATGGTTACTGCTCTGATACCAACCTGTAACGCCTGCTTTTTTTTTCATAAAGCGGCGTTACGTTAACATACTTAGGGCATGTAGACATCATAATGCAGCGGAAACCTTTAACTTACACCTACATGCACTTACTACCCTTCCTAACATCATAACATGGGAACTTGGCATATTAACTTTATACCTAACATCATATCATGTCATACTTGGCATCATGTCATACTTATCATCATGTCATTCTTAGCATTATGTCATACATAGCATCATGTCATAGAGTCACATTCAAGCACATACTAGTAGAGGTAAAGTTCTATCATAAAACGAGCAAACATATGGTCTCGTGGCCAAGTCACTATCACACACATACTTTATTGCCCTCCTGCTGCTTCCTTACGGTCCCCTTGCGTGATCTGCGGTATAAGGAAAACAAGACTATAAGCACACAGGCTTAGTAAGACTCTTTCCTACTCACTAAAACCATTCATCCCTTAATCATGAGCATCTTAAACATTAACATACTTAGTGTTTTACTTAGCACATAAGTCTTTATGAGCATTTAGCATACCTTTGACATGACTTGAACATAACTTAGTCACTTTCTGTAACGCCCGCTTTTTTTTTTCCTAAAGTGGCGTTACGCTAACATACTTAGGGCATGTAACATCATACTGCAGTGGAATAACTTTAACTTTACACTTACATGCCCCCTACTACCATTCTTAACATAATGTCATGGAAACTTGGCATATTGACTTTATACTTAAACATCTTATCATATCTTGCCTAACATCATAACATAAAGTTCCATGAGTCATTATTCGAGCATAGAGATATCAAAAGTAAAGTTCTAGCATAAACGATAAACATTTGGTTTCCTGGGCCAAGTCACTATCACACACATTTGTTCTTGCCCTCCTGCTGCTTCCTCACTGTCCCCTTGCATGATCTGCGGTATAAGGAAAGAAGACTATAAGCACACCGGCTTAGTAAGACTCTTTCCTACTCACTAAAACCATTCGCCATTCATTCATAATCATATGAAACATAATCATCATTTAGTCTTAAACATGAAGCATAAACATGATTAAACATTTTTATCATGGCATAAAGCATAAACATAAGCATAGACATAATTAAACATTCTCATCATTAGATGTTCTTAACATGGCATGGAACATGGTATAAACATAAACATAAGGTATAGACCAACCTATCTAGCATATCATGGGCATATTTTCCATTATAGCATATGGGCATCTTCTTAACATAATCATGGCATAAATCATTTACTATCATACCCATTTCTTAACATGAATCATAAACATAAACATCATTATCATGGTATAATGCATAACTTGGATGAATGCATGGATGGAATGCATATGTATATATATAAGGATGCTTAACTTTTAAAAACATACTTTCTTTTTAAATACTTAAACATAATCATCACATTGTTGGGGTCCCCGGCTTGTACCACATACATACATCATGGCGCGCATCCCTAAGTAAATACAAGGTAGCTAGCCTCGACCTACTAGGGTAAGGACAGCATAGTCGGTAGTCCTCGAACCGAGGCGTTCTTAAGGTGCCCATCCCTGTTGCACAGCTTCGGTAGTGCCAGAACCGTGGACAGCTTCGGTAGTCCAGAACCGGGGCGTTCTTAAGGTGCCCATCCCTTGGACCCATACTTCGGTCCGGTACAAACCCCATTCATAAAGTAAAATACTTTACATGCTTCATCATTCATAAGACATTCATGACATATTTAAACATGGCATAACTTGGTTACATGAAGCATGACTTAAAACATGCTTGTCCATCATGATGCCTGGAAGGCATGAGCATTATCTTTCTTCATAAACATGGCATGCATCTTTATTCATAACATGGCATGCATCATTATTCATAACATGGCATGCATCATTATTCATTAACATGACTTGCATCATTATTCATAACATGGCATGCATCATTATTCATAACATTGTGGCATGCATCATTCTTATCATAAACATAACATAACATGGTTCTTAACATAACATGAACATATAACATAGCATGGTTCTTAACATAGCATGAGCATATAACATAGCATGGTTCTTAACATAACATGAACATATAACATAGCATGGTTCTTAACATAGCATGAGCATATAACATAGCATGGTTCTTAACATAGCATGAACATATAACATCACATGGTTCTTAACATAACATAAGTATTCATAGGTAGGACTTCGATAAACATGATTCCTACTATCCAAGTGCATGACATGGAACATAAGACATTCATAAATAACCCTATTAGGCATGACATCCAAATTATAAGCATACATACATAAACATGGTACTTAAGGTTAGGGTTATAGGTAACTCTAATTCCTACCACATGCTTGAACCCTTATGTATTCTTCATAATGAACTATAAACCATCATTCTTCAAATCTTAACTCCATCAAACCCTAATTACCTAGCCTTGGCCGAAACCTACATGGAAGGTTTCCATCATTCCCATAAGCATATAAAATAGCACAAGGTAACGGAACATCCATACATTGCCTATAAGACCATAGGAAGCCCTTAGGGCTCATGATTAGGGTTAACCCTAATCCTTAGCCCCCCTTCCTAGGACTGGCTGAAACCTACAAGGGCATGGGTGCATGGAAAAATTCTATTAAAATCCCCAATCAACCATTAAACATCAACCATAACATACCATAGGGGCTATTAGGGCCCTTACTTGGGGAAAGCCCTAACTTTTGCCCTACCATCCATCTTGGCCGAATCTTGTGGGGTCACAAAGACTTGAAAAAGGTCCCATAAGTCACCCTTAATCTCACTTATATCATGTTAATACACAACACATATGCTTGGAGGTTTGGATTTAACTCTACCCATGAGTTCTTGGGTTGGCCGAAAACCCTAGGGGATCCTAGGGTACCCTAAAAATTCCCAAAAATTGTATTTAATCTCTAAACATCATGATAGCATATTAGAAAACATAACTAAGATTTATAGCATCATCATGGTCCCAAAAATGCTAGGGCCGAAACCCCCCTTAGGCTTGGGTTCTTGGTTTTCTTTCCTTTCAACTTAAATCTCAAACCAACCTTTATAATATGCTAAAAATCATAGAAAATCATAAAGAACTAATATACCACAGGTGAGGGAGTCTTACTTTGGGATTTCTTGAGTTTTAGACCTTAAAAGAGAAAGAACTTGTAGAGCTCTTGACCCTTGATCCCTCCTTGCCCTTGTAGCCTTGGAAGGAACCTAGATCTTGGAGATGTGAAGTTTTTCCAAGGGAAACCCCTTCTTGGTGTTTCGGCAAGAATGAAGAAGGAGGAGAGGGGAAGGTGACTTGATGGAGTAAGAGAAGTAACCCCCCAAACCCTCTCTTTATAGCCCCATTAAGAAGGCAAATGAAGAGTCTCTTCATGACCCCTCATCTTCCCTTAAGCTTTAGCCAAACTCTATTTCATTTCCCAATAGAAATCCCTTGCTAGGTGAGTTGGTTAAAGCATGCATGGTTGTCCAAGAGGTCCAAGGTTTAATCCTTGGCTCATGCACCTTTATTTTTATTTTATTTTTATTTCATTTATTTTATTATTTTTATTTTTCCTAAATTTCGAAAATCCCCCTAAAATCACCCATAATTATGCTAATATTCCTAAATAAAATTCTTTTATATTTATATAAATTTTACCTAATTAATACCCATTTTTGGAGCCCATTTAAAGCTCATTAGTACCTAATTTCTCCATTAAACTAGGAAAAATTAGGCTAAGACTTACCCGAAATCATGCTAATATGCCTAATTAAATCATGTTTATATTTATACTAATTATTACCTAAATCCACCTATAATTATGGTACTAAAAAGCTCACATAAGGCCCATTAGTACTTAGTTTTCTTAATTTAAATCAGAAAACATGGATTTTCTAGGCCAAAGTTCGTATTAATACCTCTAGGTCCTTCGGAAAATTATCTAGACATGCTCGATATTTTCAGAAAATATTAAGAGAATTTTCCGAGTTGTTACACTTTCATAGCATAGCATATACATAAACATAAAAACATTCGTGGCTTGGCATAATACTTGGCATAGACATAAACATCATAAACATTCATAGCATGGCATAATTCTTGGCATAGACATAAACATAATAACATAACCTCATAAACCTTCCTAACATGAACCCAAATAAAATCATGGCATCCGAACTTAGAATAAACACAATTAAATCATGGCAACATAACCCAGCATGGACATAAGTAAAATCATAGCATTCTATCCTAGCATAAACATAATTAAATCATGGCATCATAATTAACATGAGCATAAATAAAATCATGGCATTCTAACCTAGCATAAACATAATTAAATCATGACATCCTAAACTATCATGAACCTAAATAAAATCATGGCATTCTAATTAACATAAACACAAATAAATCATGGCATCCTAAACTATCATGAACATAAATAAAATCATGGCATTCTAACTTAGCATAAACATACATAAAATCATTTGCATAAACATACCTTGCCTAAACTTACTTTGCATAATGTTCTTATCATAAGTATAATGCATAACATGGATGAATGCATGTGGCAATTGCATATATATATAAGGATGCTTAATCTTTAAAAACATGCTTTTAAATACTTTAACATAATCATAACATTCATTGGGCCCTGGCTTGTACCACATTCATTCATCATATGCGCGCATCCCTAAGTAAATACGAGGTAGCTAATCTCGACCTACTAGGGTAAGGACAGCTTCATCGGTAGTCTCGAACCGTAAGGACAGCTTCATCGGTAGTCCCGAACCGTGGACAGCTTCATCGGTAGTCCAGAACCGTGGACCTTACTTAGGTCCGGTACAAGCCCATTAAAATAAAATAAAATGCTTTCACATGCTTTTTCATTCATCATCATTCATTCATCATACTTGTCATTCATCATCATTCATTCATCATACTTAACATCATCGTTATGCCTTAAAGGCATGTACTTTAACCTCATTCATAAGACATGGCATACATACATCTTATTCATAAAACATGGCATACATACGTATCATTCATAAGACATGGCATACATGCATATTATTCATAAAACATGGCATATCATTCATAAGACATGGCATACATACATATCATTCATAAATCATGGCACATGTCTAAACATCCATGACTTAACATATAATTCATGACATACAAACTAAGGGTTTGGTTAACATAGAACTTCTTCCATCTTACTTAAACATATATCTTGGTAACTCATACACAAGCATCTTTGGAGGTTTAACCCAACCCTAACCCTAGGTTAGGCCCTTGGCCGAAAGCCCCAAGGAACCATAGGTTCATGTCACGCCCCGAGACCCAGGAGCCGCTGATCCAATAGAGAATCGGGCAGCACCTCCCCTGTCCGGCGGACAATTTACACATACAAACACTATATATGACAACCCACGCAGTATATATTTGGCCTCAGGCCTCCAAAATAGATAAACACAACGTAAAAGTACCCGACAACTAAGTAAATCATACCTGACTGCGGACCGGTCCGACTTACGATGAAACGACCAATACAAAAACCCCTTAGGGCACACGACGACACTCCCAGGACATATACAAGTCCAATAAGTAAATATACAAGTAGACACTACCAAGTACAAAATGAAACTAAGCCGTCGCGATGGGTAGGGACTGGCTGCAGGGCTCTTCTGGCGACTCCAAGTATCTCAACTTGAAATAAAATCATAATGGCAACGGTGTGAGTCCATAAACTCAGCGAATACCCAACAGATATGCATAGAAGGTTATACCAACAATAAGAGTTCAGCTAATGCAGACTCATATCAACAGTAAGGAAAGACTGGTACTGAACATACTGAGGTAGATACATACCTGAATCCATCTAACCTGTACAGAGGGTAAGAAATACCAGTGGAATACCAATAGACATATAATCACAGATAACAGGTCTCCAGAATATGCAATGTCAAACAAGTGCAGCAAATAAGTGCAGCAAAATAAGTGCAGCAATCAATGCACGATGCAAAATATGCACATGGTGCAATGTCATGGTCACCCCCTAACTCCAGTCAAGTCACCGAGACAGGCAATACTGTGTCGGCCGAGTGGGTAGAGCTGTGACACTGTCAGCACTCTGCCATCACTGCTCCTGAGTGACCGAGTGGACAGGATGCTGGTGGAGTAAACACTCCGCCCCATGTATATATGGGGGAGATATCTCTCTCATCTTCTCTGGTCTATGGTAAGAGAAGGGATCCCTGCCTGCTACCACGCTCCGAAACCACTACCCATGAGCGGACGAGCGGAGCAGTACAGAGCAAATGCACACACCCAGCGGTATCCACTAACCCATGAGTGGCCGTGTGTGCATATCATGTGTCGGAAGACGATTAGGCTCAACCACAAGGGAGTCGCTGATCGCCGGCATGCAACAGTGCAAGGATGGTGTATGATAGATACACATACCTCCCTTCCAAATCATCAGTATACTAGGTCTCAGTCTGAAATCCTATAACAGGAAATACAGTTAACCTACAAGGTATACTGGACGAAAACTACAGATCCCTCAAGGTCAAAGGCAGGAGACACATCACGATCTCTAAGCATACATATAGATATGACACTACCTGATACTGTATGGAACTAACATCATAATAACTCAGAGATAAACCACAGGTATCCAGGACATGCATAATAAACAGGGATAACCAACAAGTATCCAGAATAGGCATAATAACCAGGGATAAATAACAAGTATCCAGAACAGACATGATAACTCAGGGATAACTAACAAGTATCCAGAACAGACATGATAACTCAGGGATAACTAACAAGTATCCAGAACCGACCTGATAACTCAAGGATAACTAACAAGTATCCAGGACAGGCATAATAACTCAGAGATAACTAATAAATATCCATCACAGACATAATAACTCAGGGATAGCTAACAAGTATCCAGGACAGGCATAATAACTCAGGGATAACTAACAAGTATCCAGGACAGGTATAATAACTCAGGGATAACTAATAAGTATCCAGAACAGACATGATAACTCAAGGATAACTAACAAGTATCCAGGTCAGGCATAATAAACAGGGATAGCGTATAATCTTACTGCTATCTATAACAGTCTATGCATAACAAGATGACAATATCATAAAGATAAGTCAAAGGGTACCCGCCTCCAGAGAGTAGAAGTAGTCCGTATCAAATAAGAACTTCTCGTCCAATAATCAGCCATGGCTAAATCCAATCATTCTTAATCACTCTTTGCCACCTATTAACTCAATTCAATTAACCATATACTATTAATTATCATCAGTCATACCACTGATTCACACAGTCACCCTACTGCAGCTCACGACATAGTGATAAAGAGTTTACATAGCTAAGCAGATAGAAAGACTATATCCCAAAATAAAATCTGCACTCCAAGATCTACAATCCAATTTGAAATCAATTCATCCCTACTAATCAAACCACACACACATATCCGTTTCATCCCAGATGAACCACCAATCAAAATCGAAACCAACCTATAATCCATACTGATCAAAACACATACCATCAAGAGCAAGAAACAGAAACATAATCCAACTCCAATAACCATCAGAAATCCATCAGCAAGAGCTCACAAGGTAGAGCTCACAAGAAACTGAAACAACATTCATCTCAAACCGATTACGTTAATACCTTAATTAATTCAACCACTTACACAAGCCCCATGAATAAAACTACAGTAGAGTATCAAAATCCTTAATGAAACTCACGGTTGGAATGGAATACTGGGCTTAACTCCACCTAGATCAAACCAACAGCCCCATCTCAAGCAAATGCCAAAGAAAGACCACAGCAACTATGCTTACCTAATGGTTGTCGATCAAGAATCCAACCTCAGCCACGGGAGAAGTAAGAAGAGAAGAAGAATCAGCAAGCCTTGGATCCGGGGCTGAGCCAACCATCCACATCTGCAATAGGGATTCAGTCCATCTTCAAGTCCATCCTCGGGTTCCTATCCTGCCCAAGCAAGCCACACGCGATTTGATTTCCAGAGATAGCATCACGATCGGTGCAAACCAACACAGCAAGAGTCTCTTCAGAAGATCTGTGAGGGAATACTTACCCACCGGAAACAAGCCACCCAGCAAACGAACGGTCGGTCAACTCCAAGGAAAAGCTTGCGCTCAAAAGGGATCCCTCATCCGCTTGCCGAAACAAAGCATGTAAGGAGGTGAGCCATGTCGCGGAAACAAGAAGAACCGACTGGGACAATCTTCTATGGTGATCGTATGAAGCAGACGTGGAAGAAGATGAAGCTGCGGCAAAGGGGCTAGGGCACGCGAAGGAAATGAAGGGAGAAGGAAAGGAGGCGCTCGTGCGTGGAGGGGTCTGCGGCGAGAATTGAACCCTAACCGGCCCTTTAAATTGGCCTTTTTGCAGTTTAGCCCAAACAAGTTCCGCCTATTCACAAAACCACCCCTAGAGTTTAAATTCCTTATCCATTACACCCTTAAAATTAGTCCCAGAGTCCGGAAAAATTCTAGGAATCTTCCGAAAAATTTTCGGAGTAGAACAAACGTGTCGGATTCAACAGTTCATGAAGCTTCACATAACTTCCCCGAACAACATCCCATACATACATACTAGGCCATAGGAAACATTTGATTCCATGCTTAAGGCCAACCCTAATCCTTTAACCCTAATCTTGCTCTTGGCTGAAACTTCAAGGCCATGGGGCATGGAAAAATTTCCATAAAAATCCCCAAATCAATTGTTATACACCAACCATACCTTACCATAGGGCCATTTGGGGCCCCTTACTTGAAATGAGTCCTAACTTTCCACCCTATTAGGGTACTTGGCCAAAACCTATAGGGTCTCTAGGCCATGTGAAACATTCACATAAATACCCTCCATCTCCCTTATATCATGACAATACATAAAACAAACACTTGAGGTTTTAAACCCAACCCTACACAAGGGTTCTTGTTGTTGGCCGAAACCCTAGGGTATCCTAGGGTACTCCAAAAATTCCCAAAAATTATCCTTAATCTCTAAACATCATAAGGGAACATTAAATAACATTATAAATATTTTTAGCATCATTATGGACCCTAAAACATTGTGGCCGAAACCCATAGGGTCTCTAGGGTGTTGATTTTGTTTCTTTCATGTTGGCCGAAACCCTAGGGTGTCCTAGGGTACTCCAAAAATTCCCAAAAATTATAATTAACCTCTAAACATCATAAGGGAACATTAAATAACATTATAAAGATTTTTAGCATCATTATGGACCCTAAAACATTGTGGCCGAAACCCATAGGGTCTCTAGGGTGTTGATTTTGTTTCTTTCATGTTCGCCGAAACCCTAGGGTGTCCTAGGGTACTCCAAAAATTCCCAAAAATTATAATTAACCTATAAACATCATAAGGGAACATTAAATAACATTATAAAGATTTTTAGCATCATTATGGACCCTAAAACATTGTGGCCGAAAGCCATAGGGTCTCTAGGGTGTTGATTTTGTTTCTTTCAACCTCAAGTCCCAAAAACCAACCAATAAATCATGATAAAATATAAAGAACTATTATACCACAGGTGAGGGAGTCTTACCTTGGGTTTCTTGATTTTTCGAACCTTGAAAGAGAAGGAAATGGTAAGATCTTTGGACCCTTGAACCCCCTTGTCCTTGTATCCTTGGAAGACCCCTTAGATCTTGGGGATGAGACCTCTTGTGGAGCTTTTTCAATGGAGAACCCTTCCTTGGGTGTTCGGCTAGGATGAGGGAAGGAGAAGGAAGAAATTGCAAAGTAATGAGAAGAAGAGGTAACTCCCAAAACCCCCCTCTTTATAGCCCATTAAGGAGGTAAATGAAGAGTCTCTCCATAACCCTTCATCTTCTTCTATGCATTAATCAATATCCACTTCATTCCCTCATAATATTACCTCACTAGATGAGTTGGTTAAAGCATACATGGTTGTACAAGTGGTCCAAGGTTCAATCCTTGGTAGATGCACAATTTTTTTTCCACTTATTTTATTTTATTTTTTCCTAATATTTTCAAAAATCCCATAAAAATTCCCCCATAATTATGTTAATATTTCTTATTAAAATCCCTTTATATTTATACTAATTTTCACCTAAAATCCACCAAAAATTATGGTACTAAAAAGCCCATATAAGGCCCATTAGTGCCCTTTTTCCCAATTTAAATGAGAAAATATGGATTTTCTAGGCCAAGGTTCGCCTTAATATTTCTAGGTTCCTCAGAAAATTATCTAGACATGCTTAATATTTTAAGTAAATATTAAGAGAATTTTCCGGGTCGTTACAGAAGAGAGCTCATCGGAGATGAGTATCAATGAAGGGGGAGAGTCGTCTGACGAAAGCAGTAGCGACGAGGAACCACTAAGCAGCAAATATGATGACATGGTAAGTGAGGTATGTAAATTACCTCCCGGCAAACTTTTCTCTATTTTAAAATTTGTTTTGAATAGTTTATACAAAAAGAGGAGAAAGATATTGAGGTTGAAAAAGGAGTTATCTACATCATGTCTATTAAGTATGTTCGATAACTTAAAAAATAAAAATGAAAATCTCGAAAATTTAGTTAAGAAATTAGAATTTGATATTACATGCATGTGACAGAAAAAGAATCATTATCCTGAGGGGCTAAACTGGTATCTTATGAATCACAAGAGCCAACATAGGAAAATACCAAGAAATTATGTGTCCCCTAAATTTTTAACTAACCCGGTTGATAGTAACCTATTTTGGATTCCTAAATCTGTCTTAAATTAATTTTTATTGCAGATATTGACTAACAATTTTTATTGTGTCATTTTTTTTTAAATTCAGTACAATTTTTTGTTACTTAAGGAAAGTTGGCTATACACTTGAAACTTTTTGAAATTTTTCGAACACTCTTCAAATTTTTATGATTTTTTAGATAAAAATTTAATGAAATTATATTTTCATTAATTTGAAAAATTCTTGGAAAAGCTATTTTTGAAAACTAAATTTTTTTAATCTTTTAAGCTTTAGTTAAACACTTTAATTTTTTCAATATGCTAACTTTTTCGCCCCCAGTTTATTAGTCCCCAGTTTTTGCTGTGATCAAAGGGGGAGAGTAGGCTAGTGTACAGGGGGAGATTGTAGATTTGCATTGAAACATCTTTTTCATGCTCAACCTGTTTATTTAATTTTACTATTTTTTACTTATTTGGTTTAACCCTAACTGAACTTGGGTTGATGCACATCAAAAAGGGAGAGATTGTTGGTGCCCCGGTAAGTTTTGATGTGATCAATCAGATTAAGTTAGGTCATGGTATGTTTAATCCCTCTTCTAAGTGTGCAGGAGCTTAGGTACGGAGGAAGTCGAGCATAAGACGTAGCAGACGAGAAGGATTGTGCGAGAAAGTGAGCCAACGGGCTCGGTACAATCCAAGGGATGCGGAAGCTGCTGATGAGTACGCCAGTGGAGCGAGAAGGACTCGCGCGGTGTCCAAGGGACGAGAAGCCGGGAGGAAGGACGCTCGAGGGACGAAAGGCCGGAGTCGGGTTCAGGTGAGCCTAACTCCGGTTGGCCGTAAATCACCTAGAAGATGAAGAACAAAAAGGCTAGTCGCCCGAAAAGAAGATTAAATTGTTGCTAAGAGGAATTGAACCCAAGACCTCGACAGCAGAGGCAGCCAAGCTTACCAGTTGGGATAAAGGTCAAAGGCAATTTGTTCTTGCCGATATTATTACTTGGAGATTACAATAGCAATCTCGAGCAGAAGATAAAAATTCCTTTATCTCATAAAGGATAAAGCCTTATCCTTTAATCAGATCCAATGGATGCAAGTTAATCCCATCCAAGATCAACCGTCCAGATTACATCCATGGATAAACGGCCAAGAAAAAATTCCTCAACAATCAACAATCCAGATTTATTCTCTTAGGCTATAAATAGGCTTAGAGTTTCAACCTTTTCAATTATTCAATCAATTTAATTGTAACCTCTCTAAGTCTTCAGTGCTACAACTGTAAAGGCTTCTCCGCCTGAAGGAGTTCTGCTTGAGCGTTAACCGCCTTGGAAGCAAGGTTCCAATTGCATCCAAGTTTTTTTTAGACGAGTGCTATCTCCATTATTTTTCATAACCGTCTATTCACCCCCCCTCTAGCCGGTCCACCCCATCCAACAGTTTCTTCTTCTTCCGGCCTTTCGGCATAGAAGTAGAAACCTTTTGAGTAACTAAGGCCTGCGAGTTCTGACGAAAGAGGCCCTCTACCACCTGGAGTTCTCCCAGAAGTTCCCCCAAGGTATACTCATGCTTGTTCATGTTATAGTTGAGCCAGAACTGCTCAAAACTCCTAGGCAAAGATTGGAGTATTATATCGACCTGGGATTCCCCGTCGATAGCTCCTCCAAGTACCTCAATCTCATTGAGGTGGGCCATCATTTTCAGGACATGCTCCCTAACAGGTGTCCCTTCGACCATAGTGGTCATCATTAGATTTTTCATTGCCAGCTGCCTAGCTATCCGATTATGGTGTCCGAAGAGCTCCTTAAGGTTCAACATTATGTCACCAGCAGTGGCCATGACCTGATGCTGATGTTGCAACACATTCGACATATATGCCAGAATGTAGCACCGTGTCATCTCATCTACCTTGACCCACATCTTGTAACGCTCCTTATGCCCTTCACTAGAATCATCTCTAGGCTTTTCCGGACATTCCTTGAAGAGTACAAATTTGTACTCTTCAGCAGTGAGGACAATGTCAAGGTTCCTCTTCCAGTCTATGTAGTTTGGACCAGTAAGTTTGTTGTCCTTAAGAATTGTTTCTAGTGGAGTAAAAGTCATTATGAAAATCCTGAGAATCATAATACACTACTTTAGAAATCGAAAATAAATTGATTCCTCAAAATAATTAATTTTCGAAATCAACCAACATCTCAAACACCGAGAATTTGCATGCCACGTTAGTGTGGATGTATACAAACTCTACATTCGTTGGAGAAGGTTTTACCCATCAGTCTTACTATCTTGTCAACCTAACTTTTTGACAAGTAAGACTAATAGTTGGTCAACTTCGGCCCTACAATTTATTAGCAGTGACTCCGTTGGGGAGGATACTAATAATTGTATCTAAGTGTTTATCATTGCACGACACTAAGGGAACTATTTAGGATTATGTGCCTTCCGTTGGGAAAGTCCACACGCTCTTCAATAATCCCCTATAATCTTTTCTGAACTTGTGATCCGCAGAACAAGCCTATCCGTTATGGAGGAAGGCACTCAGAGCCAATGCGCCGGCTTGTTCGCATCACATATCAGATTGCAATGGAGGTCGTAGGACCCTTAGGGTCCCTCTCCCACTTAGTAATTTATCTTGAGGAATTTTCTAGCACTACCACACAACTAAGCACATAACCAATCAACATGAAAAAAACATAGAAAAAATCCTAGATTTCCAACTTTCATGGCCCTTGGTCTTCAATGTGCCTCCAGTCGTGTCGTCACTTCGTCTGCTCCTCCCTTCCTTCTGCGCAAGCTACCTCGAGGAATCTCCACGCCGAAATGACTAGCTAATTATTTACGTCATCGATCCTATACTCCTCGAGGGAGTGTACATGAGATCTAGATCAACTATAAATAAATAACTCGGCTAAACATGCGTCGTATTTAATTACAAAAAAATTAAATACCTAGCATCGTCAACCTCGAGGATTAATTAATTACAAAAATATGCAAACCAATCACACAACATAATTTTGGCCATGAAGTTGGAATCTCGTGCTTGCAACATAAAGTTAGCCTATGCACATCCACGCATCATCCAGTAAAATAGAATGTATGAATTGCAAAAATTAACCAATCCTAAACACACAAAGCCGGAACCTCAGCTCTGATACCAATTGATGGGTATGGCTTGGCGGGTTTCCCTAGTGAATACTTGGTCGATCCAAGAAACCTCTCCATGGCTACGGATTGAAATTTTAATCCGAATGGAGAGTCGTCTCCCATCGACCATCTCATGCCGTATCGAACGGTCCAAATTACAACTTAGCCAATTACAAAAACTGGCCTTGTAATTTGTTCGACCATTCGACCGCAGAAAAGGTGACGAGTTGATTGCCAGCTTTTGTGTTTATGGTCGGGGTCCAGATAATAATTTATTCACCAAATTTTGAATCAAAATAATAAACTATTAAACATGAAATGACTAGACGAATCAATAAGACACATAATTGACATGCAATTATCAAAGGAGCATAGGGAAAGATATACCATTTCTACCTTATCACCTTGCGATCCGTGATCACCAAAGCCTCGAAAAAGCTCTTCTTCTCACCAAAGCCTCCAAAAAACCCTTCTTCCTCTCCCATTGCGTCGTTGCCCGCTGGAGCTGCCGTGAGGCCTCCGGACCAGCAGAGCTCCTTGAGAGGAAGGAGAAGAAGATAATTCTCCTTCTTCCTTAGCCAAACAACCACCTTAAAGCCTTCTCCCTCAAGGTTGCGGTGCCGCCGCAACCCTTGGTTGCTTCGCCTCCCACCGGCCGTCGACGCCTCCTTCACCCGCGCCGAGCACCACACAGGGTAGAGGACTCCTCTACCTTGCTTTTGTGATCCTCAGCTGGAGTTTGGTGGAGAAGGAAAAGAGAACAAAGGAAGAGAACTTCTCCTCCTTGTTATCGCTGGCCGAAACCCTAAGAGGGTAGGAGAGAGAGAGAGAGAGAGAGAGAGAGAGTGAGTGAGAGAGAGGAGAGGAGGGAAGCCTAGGGTAACAACTCATGGATTCGTCTTGGTTTCTTGATCTCATAGGGTATTTATAGGGCAAAGGTAGGGACCAAGAGGAGGATTTGGATCTTGACCCGTTAATGAATCTAAACCCAATCCATTAATTAAGATTCATTCCACTAAAGGATCTTAATTGAACTTCCTCACCAATCCCCATATTTTCATATGGGTTCCACATATTATGAGTCGTCCATCCCCCCGTGTTTAAGATCTCGAATGCCCATTATTTAATTAAATTACTGACAATTTAAATTAATTAACTTCTGGATCCATGACTAGTACCACTCAACCTTATCGTCATGCCAGATCAAATCCACCTGCAGGGTTTAGCACGATGAACCTCTTGAGCTCATCAAGAGGGCATCATCATCCTGACTCACTAGGACACGGATTCCGTCAATAATCATCGGCACATCATATTATTAATATTATCTCCCAACTTACCGGGCCTATCAATCTAACAGAATAAATCTCGCCCATTAGTAAAATGAAGAAATAATAATTAATAATATATGCCCGATATTATTTCGGAATTAAGGGATCATACTCCATAATATAACTTGAGGTCCTATCCAATTATCAAGTTAGTACAAATTGGATAACCTCGGGTTTCGGTCCTGCTCAATGTACTCATAGCACACTAGTGTAATTCTATGGTCAAGACCAACCACACCTAATTACAATACAACCATCCCGATGGGTTATCCAATTCCATCTCACTGTGGGCTTCTTATTTATACTAAGCAAGGAACTAAT
Source organism: Boesenbergia rotunda (assembly GCA_024364735.1). Lineage (NCBI taxonomy): Eukaryota > Viridiplantae > Streptophyta > Magnoliopsida > Zingiberales > Zingiberaceae > Boesenbergia > Boesenbergia rotunda. Next base: position 24,424 of record JAGFNQ010002560.1, on the reverse strand, counting down.
AACATGATCTTCCGTCTGACACCACACACCATGTTTTCTACAATACAAAGTAATTGGACTTCGTGTAGGTACTATTATAAACAAATACCTAGTGTAGTTGTGATTCTCATTTCATAATAAAGATGTTCATATAATGAAACTCATGTCTTTCAGTATAAACATCTTACAACCGGTTATTTGGACCTCTGCATATCATGTTGATGATTGGTAGACAAGTTAGGTAGGTGTGGTGTATGATCTTGCCATGCATCGTTCTTGCATGCGCATGAGCTTGCAACATGGAGCTCCCAGTCATGTGGTTGAGACACGTCATTTGTCATGATGGTCATGATCTGCACTCATTGCCATACGCGAGTAGTGGCTATTGGAGGGAGCGTATAGTTGCCCTGTCGAGACTCTGCACGGTCACTCCTGAGCAGTGATTCTGGTGCATCGTAGCAGTCATGGACCCCTTCTGGTGTGGGCAATAGTTTTGTTGTATCTCCACTCGATCACCCAGAGGTAGTGTTGCTAGAGCATGGTAGCAGACACTAGTGATACGCGGTGATCATGATCTGTACACATTGTTACTAGCGAGTAGTGACTATTGGAGGGTGTGTATAGTTGCCTTGTCGAGACTCTGCACGGTCACTCATGAGCAGTGATTCCGGTGCATCATAGAAGTCAAGGACCCCTCCTGGTGTGTGCAATTGTTCTGTCGTGGCTCCACTCGGTCACTCATGGGTAGTGATGTCGGAGCGTGGTAGCAGGCAGAGGTGGTATAGAGAGCAGTTGGCTCCCCCTTTCTGGCTTTGAGTACATGTCATGATGTGTTGTGTTACCCGCGAGCAGTTGGATCCCCCTTTGTTGGCGTAGGGGTACATGTCATGATGAGTTGTGTGACCCATGAGCAGTTGGCTCCTCTCTCGTGCCTGGTTTTGGGGTTATGATTGTTGGAGCAGTTGGCTCCCTGACATCCTGTCCACTCAGCCACCCGGTGTAGGGGTAGCTGGAGTGCGTACAGGCATCATATGCACATGATGCAACATTGCATGATTGTTGTTGTTTGCATTATTGTGTTTGCTCGTATTTGTTATATCTGGTTACAGTATATGTGTTTGACCTGCACCTTCAGGAGGTATGTGTACATAGGGTCTGGTGACCTTATCTTACCCGTGTGATATTTGGACCTTTCCATCTTCAGGTTTATATGACTCTAATATGTATCTTTTATTTAGTATTATAGATTCAGCATTTCCTACTATTATTACTGTTACTATTGCCAGTTTGACTCTTACTGCTAGTATAGCTTACTATGCATACCAGATATATGTATTCGCTGAGTTTTCGAACTCACACCATCAGTCTTATTTTTCATTTCAGGTTGATCGTCTGAAGTGCCCGATAGCCTATCCCAGTCCTTCTATTTTGGAGCGACTCATGTTTTGGTTTGAGTTGTATTTATGGTCATACAGTACTTTCATTTACTTTCGCTGTTTTAATTTCTGTTGTGTTGTTTAATACGGCAGTATAGTTGTACTTTTGTGTGCCATGGAGGCCTTTGTTTCATTTTGTTTTGTCGTAAGTCATACCGGTATGCAGTTTTTTTTTTGTCGTCGTCTTCGTTTGTTTTTCATTTAGTGGTTTGTTCCAGCCCTATTGGCTGTGGTACAAGCGAGCAGAGAGAGTTGTAATGGTTAGTTTTCTGGATTGTCTACCGAGTCAAGGGAGAGGTAGTCTGGTCAGTATCGGACGGGCAGCTCCTCGGGGCATGACAATTTATTTGGTATCAGAGCGAGGTTGCGAGATACCTTATGGTCTTGTGGGTGTTTTCGGATTTAATGTCAGAGTCGTTTTCCTTGATGTGGGCGTGTTTGGGACATGGCGGCGATGGTACATCTCTAGGCGACTCAAAGGATATGGTACGTTTTGTTAGTAGTTCTAGGAATAGTCTTTTTAATACTTGGTCATATCTATATAGGTATGCCTCGCTATATCGAGATGACCCCACCCCGTCGACGTGGTGGCCTAGGGCAACCACGTACGACAACTCGAGTGTCCGAGAGGGCTGCGACCATCAGGTTCGAGGCAGAGTCTCCAGTGAGACAACCTGGGGTAGAGGCACGCAGTCGGGGTCAGATTCCTCCGGAGATACTGGGTGGTCAGGGACCTCAGTCTTCGAGGGTACCACCACCATATCTGACGGCACTTCCTGTAGTACCTCCAGTGGTATCTACTTTTGCACCCCCGGTGGTACCTACCGTAGCACCGCCAGAGCCATCACCAGCGATACTCACTTCGGTACCTCCAGCGGAGCAGACAACATCGCAGTCCATTCAGTTGATACTTCAGACCCTTCAGCAGCTGCTATAGTCGATACGACTGATTCTTCCACCTACGCAGCCGGTACCTTCATCTGCACCATCAACTCCTTAGACAATTCAGCCAACACTCCCGGAGGGATAGACGACATGTCCGTTAGTACAGCTGATGCAGCCAGCACCCTCAACATTTTTGCCAGATTATTTAGTAGTATCACCTATGGTACTGATGGCTCCTACAGGCCGAACCATGGATAGGTCACGGATCCCGGCTTCGTCTGCATCTGTGAAGGGTCGATTCACCTTGTTCCATGGGAGTACTGACCCGTGCGTAGCTTGGTCCTGGCTTGAGACTTTGGAGGACACCTTTCGATACATGTCTTGCTCAGAATGAGAGAACGCTTAGCTGGCGGCCTACCACATGCGCGATTGATAGGCCCAAACTATGTGTCACGAATGTGAGCCTCAAATTTAGAATTTATAAATGAATAACTGGAAACCCTTTTTACAATCAAAATCTGAAAATGTAGCAAAGGGGCCACAGGTCGTATTTTTCTCAGGGACTAGTTGAAGGTTTGTTTGATTTGCGCTTGTATTTAGGTGTCGTGATTGTTTTTGGGTTTCGAATGTGTAATTGGGTTTTTGGGTTATAATCGAAAATGAAATTGCAAATGAGACGTAAGAAACTCAACTCATACCCTAAGCAAAATGATGGCACTTAATAACTCAATCTATGAAAAATCTGATCAGAGCACTTACAAATTTTGGAAATTAAACAAATCTGATTTCGAATACAAGAGCACCCTACCAAACTGATTTAAGCTTAAAACTTCCCACTCAAAACCGAAACTTAAAGATGGACTGATACATAACAATGCTAAGGCTTTTCTTGATACCAAAATTCAGGGAGACAAGCCTGAAATTTCCGAAAGGAAGTCACCATTCAGAAATACAATGAATACAAGCAACTGATTTCCTGCACAACCTATTTCTGATACCAATCAATGCAGAGATTAAATCTTAACAGAATATTCAGAAAATCAGCAACATGTGAAGTCACTGCCTTCATGTGCAGAATTCGAAATGCAGAGTTTGATGTGCAGATTTTAACTTGATTCAGACTTTCAGAATTTCCAGATACAGAAACACCAATTCAGTAGCAATTCACTGATACACTAAAACTGATGTGCGGAAATCAGATTTATCAGTTTGGAACATTGCAGAACTTGGCACCATCAAGACTGCAGATTTGCAGAAATGGTTGCAGAATTTCAGGATTGCAACTACGAATTGAGTTCAAACTTAACCCAGCAGCTTGTGTGAAGTGGATGGATGTGAAACAAACAATTAAAGTGCAAATTGATGAGCTGAAGTCGAAATTTTCAGAAATGAAATGGAGATGCAGGATTGAGGGTTGATACGCAATCTGAAATCAGGGAAGTAACTGATACGCATGAACTTCATTAGGCAAGAAACCGAATTTGATTACAATTGTTCACTAACAAACAATGAACCTAATTAACTTGCATAAACAAAACTGATTGAAAACAAAAACAAATCAGAAACTAAACTTAACAAATCTAGAATTTCAGAAACAGGAAGTGGCACGCAACAGGGAACCAATTTCAGAATTGAATTGAAACGAAATGAACTAATCTAATTACAATAGTTCATGACACAAACAATCTAGCTAACTAAAGCACTGAATTAAAACTCTAATTGAACCAAAAACTATTCGGAATCGAAGCATTACAGAAATTTAATCAGAAGTTCAGAAACGAAATGACATAGTTCAAATCTACTTCTAATAAACGAAATTAAGCTAAGCCTCCATCCGAATCCTTGCTGTCACTCAAGGATGAGCTCGAATCGAGGTGGTCACGCCTTCAAAACGAGGAAATTGCTGAAGAAACGAGAAGAAACGAAGAAGAAACCAAGGCAAACGAGCTGCGGCGAGGACGCGACCAAGAACAGCTGCTGCAAAAATTTCCTTAAGTAATTAGAATTGGACGGCTCAGATTGATTGGAGGAGATCCAACGGTAGATCTTGATCTAATTTGAGCCAAACTTTTATAATGATGATCTGGGGTCAGGATCTGCCTTGTGGTAGCTCGGATCCTCCAGATGTGCAACGGATGGTCCAGATCAACTCTATCTGTGATTGGACGCTCTAGAGCCCTCCTTGCTTGATCCAACGGTTGATTTAGCTCTGATTGGGATGAAACCTTCAGATCTTGATCATAAAGCTTGATCAAACCTAACCATAGCTCGGATTGCTTCAGATCATCCCGGATGGCTCAGATCTAGCCGCTCTTGAATCGGACGGCCCGGATTAACCGTAGGCTTGATAATCCGATCCGGTTCACATTCGGCTCAGGTTTGACCCAATATGCCCTAGGTCCAGGATCCTTTCATGCCTACAAAAATATATCAAAAAATTAGTGGCCAAATAATCCAAAAATTATGTAATTTTGCAATTAAGTCCAAAATAAGATAAAGTTCCAAAACCTAGGGTAAAATCATAATTAAGCAATAAAAACATGGGTCAAACATGGATTTTAGCAATTAAAATAATCAATAAAATGGTGCTTATCAACTCCCCCACACTTAACCTTGAGCGTCTCGCGAAAACACTAAATATGTATCCCTTAGGCTTTCTTAAGCTTAATTAGAAACAAATGAAAAGAAATTACCTAAGGTTGTCAATTCTCATAAATCTAAGCTCTATGGATTAGTATCTTATCCTTAAATCAACAACTTAGCCTTTTCATCAATCATGAGTCATTGAGATGAATTTAAATCACTAGCCTTTCAAGGGAAGTTTTGGTGGCTCTCTCCTTAAATTCTAACTTGATGATGGAAGTGGAGCTCACTCAAACACACATGCTTCTTGCACTACCATAGGCTTGCTTATTATCTACTCTCCACCATTAATCATGAATAAGATCAACATCTACAAAAACAAATGAAAATATAGAAAATTATAAAGAAATGGAGTAAAAATCAAGGAAATGGAAAATGGATGGAGTGGGAGACTTGGTTGCTCAAAAATGTTTCCAATGTGTTTTGCCCCATCTTAACAGTCCTCTAATGATATCAAGAGTGTGGTGAAGTCAAATTTAAGTAATTGCCTTTGATTTGGATGAAAAACCCTTCCTTGGTTTCAATATGTCATTTTCCACCTTGCGTGCCAAATTTCTTTCTTCATTCTCTTTTCTGATTTTTCTCTTCTTCTTTTATCTTCTAGCAAGGTCAGAAATGAACTGAAATAAAGCTTGGACTTGGATGAGAAAAATTACAATGTCAAAGCTCCAGAACTCCAATTGTGCCATTTTGCTTCTTCCTTCTCTTCTCTCATCATTTTTTTTTCTTTCTTTCTTTCTCCTTCTCTAGTGAGGTCAGAATGTGGTGATGCAAGGCTGTAATTCTGATGAGAAAGCTCCACTGAATCAGGGTGCCGAAACTCCAATGATGTGCCAACTTGCTTTTTTGTGTTTTTCTTGTTTTTCAAACTGTTTTCTGTTTTTTTTTTCTTTCTGCAATTGGTCTTAGCTGGAGCATATCAGATCTTGCCACACTCTAATTCCTTCATATCAGTTGGCATCTAGAAGTTGTTGAGCACTTAAAATGTTCCTCAAAAATTCTGCTCAATCAAGTTTAATTTTAACTGACTTCTTTCCATTTTCTTCTCTATTTCGAAACTCCTAGCATCCAAATTTCTTTCTTGTTCTGATAGGCTGTGATGTGCTTCAATCTATGATACATTCATCCATTTCATTTCGTGATTTACAGCCTTGGAAAATCCAATTTCAGCTTCAATTTGGCATAAACTGCCTCACTAGCAATTCCTTGATGTTTATGTTCTGATTCATCCCTTTTCTTCCACTTGAAATCTTCTCCCACGAGTTGAATTCAGCTAAAAGCCATCATGCAAGTTATGCTACGCATTTCTGAATTAGGGAGCATGAATTCAGCTTGAAATTTATACCAAACTGCAATTCAGAATTTACCTCAGGTGTTGTTCAGTTTCACTGCAATTTTTTCTTTCTCTGCTTGTTTTTTTTTTCTCAAGCTATTTTGATCAGCAATGGATGTACTCAACACCTTTTAATACATTTTTGGTACTTCCTTCTGTGTTTACAGCCTTGACACCAACTCTCAGCTCCAAGTTGGTACAATCCTTGTGCATAAGCTGCTTTTAGTCCAAGCAATTCACTGATTTTTACTCTGCTGTTTGCTCTTGTTTTTATTCTTCCGTGAGCTTCTGAATTTTTGGTGACAGCTCTGTTCTGATCTAATACATCAAAGCATCCACCATTTCTGCCTTGGATCAGCAAGTTTCAAAATTCCTTTGCAATTAATCTGCACATGTTGCAGCCGGATTCAAAATGAAAGAAAAACTTCACCTCCCAATAAACTCAAATTGGCACTTGGTTTTTCTCTTGCGTGCCATTTTTTTTTATATCAAGTGTCACTTGGATCTTCAAAGAATGATGAGAAATTTGAATGCTTCAATTGGTTCCATCCCTTATCACTTCTTCTTGTGCATTCTTGATACCAAACTCACTCACTTGGCACCTTTTGGCTTCAACATGGCAAAATTTTTTTTTTCGAAATGATGATGCTCTTTGATAAAAATTGCTTCCCTATCACTAGTCACTCCCCCACACTTAAATCTTTGTCCGTCTCGGGCAAAATAGCATTAGAAACATATCAAACAACAAGTCCAAAGAAAAGTGAGGGTAAGAGTAAGAAATAAGTAAAGAAAAATGGAATGAACATGATTTTTTTTTCTAAAATGGATATGGAAAGGTAAACAAAGTGATTAGCTTCTATAGATGTGATCCAATCATTGAAATATAGTTTTGAAAGAACCTAAGCAAGTTCTAGAGTACAATAACATATGTGTATCACAAAAGTAAGGCTAAACCTCACTAGGCAAAAATAACTCATCTCAAGTCCTCAATTAAGAATTTAAAGCAAAGTAGTACTCAAGCATCTAAGATTTCATCCATGAACTCAAACCCTAAGTTTTAACAACCAAATTTAATTTATTTTCAAAAGGCTCTAAAATGCTATGAAGATAACCTAAAGGGATACATTTATTCCTAATCATGCAAAAACATAGTATTTACAATGACTTTTATTTGTGTTACTCTACTCACGTATTTATTAGCAAAAACTCATTTTAAAAGTGAAATATGCAATAAAGGAGAAGGCAAGAAAAAAATCAAACTCCCTTTATTTCTGGCGGTCGGAGTCTATCCAGAAACAGCCTCCATCGTGGTAGTGGAGGAGTCTGTATGTGCGAAAGAGCTTCTTCTATTTGTTCAACTTCACGGTGCATCGCTCCCCCACACTTGGACTGTACATCAATCTGTTCAGGTGGCCGAAGGTTATTTAGATACAAGACCCATGTAAGAAGTGGAGTTTTTCGAATTAAAGTAAAATCTACTCCCTCTTTATTCTTTTTGGAACACCTTCCTGGAGGTTTGAGTCTATTCAGATGAAGCATCCACTCCAGAAGTCTTTGGGGTCCTGCAAGGTGAGAAAGAAATGAAACAATATTAGTCTTTGTATAAAATGTATCCAAAAATGCTTCACATCCAATAAAGTCAATTCTTGGTGCCTCAATAAATTTTTCACAATTATTTCCTACAAAATTTTCATCCAGGAACTCTTCACAAATAAAGAAATCAATTTTTGGCTTTTCAATAGAAATATCACAATTATTTTCCATCAAGCATGTATCAAGCAATGTGTCACAACCAATAAAATCAAATCTGGGTCTGAGATTTTCTAAAGGAAAAGAGGAAATACTTACCTGATCATGCTGAAAAATGTCTGTCGGGTCTATAAGAAATACCTCCATCTCAGGCTCAAAATCTGGTGGGCAATCAACTAGAATAGGTGATCCTTGGGTACTTGCTCCAATCATGCAAGTCCCTACACTTTCTGGAAATGGTGGTGGTCCCTGGGGCTCTGTGCAATCCCCTACACCTGTAGAATAATCTCCCGTGCATGCCTCCTTAGCAATATCTGCAACAACCTTATTAAAAAGATCATGGCTATCAAGAACAATATCATCACAAAATACAAAATAAGAAAAATCAGGTAAAGTCTCCTCTGAAATCAACTCCCCTCCCACTATGTCAAATGTACCATCGTCATCAATGATCTGTGCCTCAACAGTCTCATCTGCGGTATCTATGCTCAGAATAAAGTGATCTCCCCTAGGGTCCTTCATGGCGTCGAAAATGCTAAACTGGACTACTGTGTCTCCCACCTCCATTGAAAGGGTGCCAGCATATACATCAATTTTAGTCTTAGCAGTCTTCAGAAAAGGCCTTCCAAGGATGAGTGGGGATCTGCGTGTAAGGTACTCTCCCTCCATGTCTAGAATGTAGAAGTCCGCAGGGAAAATCAAACCCCTGCCGGGCGGGTCTGACTCCTGTCTGCAAGCTGAATCACAACTCCCGTGGGCTGTAGAGGACTAATGCCAAGCATCTGGAAGACTGTCCTGGGCATGACATTAATAGAAGCTCCTAAGTCAAGCATGACATCATGTAGCGTGGTGCTTCCTATCTCACAAGATACAGTAAACATGCCAGGGTCTTCACATTTCTGGGGAATGGCATGGATAAGTGACGAGACATTCTTCCCAATGCTGACCAATTCATTTTCCTTAAGTCTCTTCTTGTGAACACAAAGATCTTTCAAAAATTTTGCATACTTAGGAACCTGTTTAATCATCGTCAGCAAGGGTACATTAATTTCAACTTTACTAAAAAGTTTTACCAGCTCATTGTACTCTTTTGCTCTCTCCTCCTCCACGTGTCTTTTGGTAGGAGTTCTCCCCTGTGGAAAAGGCAAAGGCACCCTAAATTCTTCCTCTTGAATCGAAGATGGAAGGGCTGAATTGTGAGCTGCTGCCCTGTTTTTTGATGCTGCTGTAAAATCTGTCTCGCCATTGATTTCTTCTCCGTTTTCCACCAAAATTGGGGAATTGCTTGAGGAGGGAGTCGGGCACGGGCTAGAGGTGGTATCCACTGAAATTGGAGTGGTTTCGGCACTGATTTGGGCTGGAAATGAACATGCTGCCCTGTTTTCTGAAAATTCAGCTCTTGGGTCATTTTGAGTTGATGCAACCTTCCCACTCCTCAAATAAATCGCGCTAACATTTCCCTTTGGGTTGGGAATAGCTTGGGAAGGTAGTTGGCTTGATCCTTGAGCCTTAAGTTGATTCACATCATTAGCCAATTGTCCCATTTGCCTTCCGAGGTTTTGTTTAGCTCCAATGATATCATCTTGTTGTAATTGTTGGAATTGGGGCTGTTGCGGCTGATTAAATGGCTGATTAGAGGGCTGATATGCTGGGAAATTTTGCTGAGAAATGTAGCCTTGATAGTTCTGGTTTTGAGCTGGAAAATTCCCCGGCAACGGCGCCAAAAATTTGACAGGCCCAAACTATGTGTCACGAATGTGGGCCTCAAATTTAGAATTTATAAATGAATAACTGAAAACCCTTTTTACAATCAAAATCTGAAAATGTAGCAAAGGGGCCACAGGTCGTATTTTTCTCAGGGACTAGTTGAAGGTTTGTTTGATTTGCGCTTGTATTTAGGTGTCGTGATTGTTTTTGGGTTTCGAATGTGTAATTGGGTTTTTGGGTTATAATCGAAAATGAAATTGCAAATGAGACGTAAGAAACTCAACTCATACCCTAAGCAAAATGATGGCACTTAATAACTCAATCTATGAAAAATCTGATCAGAGCACTTACAAATTTTGGAAATTAAACAAATCTGATTTCGAATACAAGAGCACCCTACCAAACTGATTTAAGCTTAAAACTTCCCACTCAAAACCGAAACTTAAAGATGGACTGATACATAACAATGCTAAGGCTTTTCTTGATACCAAAATTCAGGGAGACAAGCCTGAAATTTCCGAAAGGAAGTTACCATTCAGAAATACAATGAATACAAGCAACTGATTTCCTGCACAACCTATTTCTGATACCAATCAATGCAGAGATTAAATCTTAACAGAATATTCAGAAAATCAGCACATGTGAAGTCACTGCCTTCATGTGCAGAATTCGAAATGCAGAGTTTGATGTGCAGATTTTATGATGATGATCTGGGGTCAGGATCTGCCTCGTGGTAGCTCGGATCCTCCAGATGTGCAACGGATGGTCCAGATCAACTCTATCTGTGAATGGACGCTCTAGAGCCCTCCTTGCTTGATCCAACAGTTGATTGAGCTCTGATTGGAATGAAACCTTCAGATCTTGATCATAGAGCTTGATCAAACCTAACCCTAGCTCGGATTGCTTCAGATCGTCCCGGATGGCTCAGATCTAGCCGCTCTTGAATCGGACGGCCCGGATTAACCGTAGGCTTGATAATCCGATCCGGTTCACATCCGGCTCAGGTTTGACCCAATATGCCCTAGGTCCAGGATCCTTTCATGCCTACAAAAATATATCAAAAAATTAGTGGCCAAATAATCCAAAAATTATGTAATTTTGCAATTAAGTCCAAAATAAGATAAAGTTCCAAAACCTAGGGTAAAATCATAATTAAGCAATAAAAACATGGGTCAAACATGGATTTTAGCAATTAAAATAATCAATAAAATGGTGCTTATCAATACTACCTTCCACGAGGTCAATAACCATTAGATGTCAATGATCATCTGCATTATTTGGAGAACAGATGATATATCTAATTGGCTTATCCATATCAGTAGCAATAGTTTGTTCAAAAGCCTGAGCGTGAATCGCCTCAAAAAGTTCCTATGGTTATTAAAAAGGAAGTGTCAGTGGACTAAATCATAGAAAAAAACAATAATGATTTAGTAGCTAATTGACTTACATCAAACCCCACCCCATAGAATATGGAGGGCTGGTATGGTGAGTTACACGCTTTTGCTTCATTTCCAAGAATAGTCCAGTATGTATTGATGCAATCCCCGGTGGTGTAGTCATTCCAATCAAATATTGTCAAAAAAGATAGCATATCTAATGTAAAGGTCTCATTGGACCATACTGGATTCAACTCATACCTACATGCAAATAAGATAAGCAACTTTATAACAATGTGAATGATTAAATTTTATTAATGAATGTCAATAATCATCAATGTTTTACAATATTTTTCCAAACGCAATAGCAACTAATCCACTTTAATTTACTAAGCTTTAATAATGTTTCAGCAATCTCTGCATCTTTAGTCTTCTTAAAGAATGCCTTGGAATTCTTCACAATTTTGCTTTTCACCTTTTGAAATTCTTTAGCTTTAGCTGCGTGATGTTCAGATATGTTAGTTTGGGTGGAGGTCGCAGATTTTGTTGTTTGCGTTGTAGTATCTGAGATTGATGGGGCAGGAGGCTCGTCATCTTCATCTTCATCTTCCTCCTTATTCTTCTCCTGAACAACTTGTTTGCCCTTGCCTTTGGCCTTGTAGGTTTGTCTGACCTGAGTTATTTTCCTTTTTTTGGCAAGTGGCTCACCTTCATCTGACCCTTTGCTTTGCAATTGGTCATGCAGCTGTTTGATTTTTTTTGTTAGACTGAAGTATGATAGCCTCTCTTACAGCTATCCTTTTATCATTTTGCTCCTCATGTTGTTTAAGCTGCAAATCTTTGTCACCAATTATTTTATCCTTTTCAACAATAATGTCATCTTTTTGTTTCAGCTGGGACTCCTTCTCTGCAATTATTGTTTCTTTGTGAGCAATAATTTGATCCTTGGCACTGATGGCTGATGTCGTCTCACTTTTGGCTTCCTCCAAACTTTTAATTGCTATATTTAATTGTTGTTGTAAGGTTTCAATTTGTTCTTGTTTTTCTATACATATATTGCAGGCTTCCATTTGTAAGGGCTGTAGGCTTCCTTGTGCTGCCTGGCTTCCTTCTGGTGCCTACTGTAATACCTCACATTCTACCTCAAGTGGTTGAGTTGGAGGAGAGTAGTCAGGTACCAAATCATGCTCTATATCAAATGGAATTAAATCAACAATAATTAAATTTGGGGTCACACGGTCTATCATCCTCTTGATAGTGTCAACATGGGCTTTAGGCCAAGTCCAACGAAGTATTCTTGGCAATCTATGAGGATGTTCAGGAGCAGCAATACTAATATGTTCATTAACCCATACCTGCAACATCATTATAATCAGTAAATAATATCCATCATGAAATTATATTAGCAGGTATATGTGCTCTCACTTACAGCCAAAATATTTGGAAATCCCTTGAGCAAGGGAGCCTTGGCCGGTTGGGTTGAATCACCTACATGTGGTCTATGCCTCAATGTCACCTCCTTTCCAATGGCTCCCAACTGAGGAGCCATGAAATTGTACACGGCATTGCACCAATTGTAGTTTGGTAGATTGTCAAAATCATCTACACAATCAATAAGTGACAGGGCAAGAATGGCAAGTATGCTGCTACTACCACAAAATAGCACTGTACAAAAAAATAGAGTATATACAACTAACAGTACAGCTTGTCATTGGATGTAGACTTTATTAGCAGTTTCTCCAAATGTCGTGCAGAATAACTGGAATCTTCAAAATACTTCTTGTACAGTGGGCTGGAGGCCTCATTCAAATCAAGTTTGACTATCTCTCCATGGTCAGGTAGCCCTAGAATAACTGATATATCAACCGTTGTGAAATTGAGTTTTTTCCCATGGAATACAAAGCTCTGTTCTTCTTCATCCCAATTATCAAACATGTTCTGAACCTGGGGTCTTACACAAAAACTCGTAGGAAGGTCGAGGACCCAAGAAAAGGGTGTTTCTCGAAGCAATTGTTCTTGTGCTGGTGTGGGTGGAACAGATTCAATAAAATTTTTGAAATGGCAAAGGCTACTTTTCCAGTTCATTCGTTTACTTTGACCTCTGTTGGCAAAACTTGTATACTCGGTAGGCAATTTGATTTTTCGTTATGGCAGCTGTTTTTTCCCATGACTTCCCCCAGGGACTTGCTGTTTCTTAGATTTGGTGGGAGCAGCTTTCTTTGAAGATGATATTTTTTGACCCATACCGAACTTAGCAACCATCAAACAAAAAATTATTTGACACAAACAAACAATGACACTTAGAATTCGTTCATAAAACGAGCCTCCTCAAATTCAGTCTATTACTGAAAACAATCGATAACCCTAGGTGAAAGGCAAGAACTGAAATCATAAACTACAAATTAGGGTACGTACATTTCGACTAGTGCGATGACGAGGATGTCGCCCACAACTACTCCAATGACAACAAGCACGCTACCTTGAAATCGCAACAAATCTGGAGCTAGAAGACGATTGGTGAGCACTAGGCTCTAAGGGACACTATAAAGCTGAGTGACTGCTGGGCCTGATATAAAAGGATTTCAGGCCCTAGGCGGCCCTTTTTTCTTTATTTGTATTATAAATATAACTTAGGTTATATCTATTTTTATTTATAAAAATCAAACTAACTTTGTTATATTTCAAATATATTTCTGATTTATTATGTGCAATTTACTTTGTTATATTTCAAATATATTTCTGATTTAAATTAGGTTAAATATATTTTAAATGTATTTATATTTAATTTTCAAGGCTCTAAAATTCATATATAGATGAACGACGCTGGGCCTGAAATAATAGTTATTCAGGCCCAAGGTGGGCCTGAAATAAAATTATTTCAAGCCCACGGTGGGCCTGAAATAAAATAATTCAGGCCCACCTTAAGCCTGAAATAAAATGATTTTAGGCCCACGGTGGGCCTGAAATAAAATAATTTCAGGCCCACCGTGGGCCTGAATCAAATGTTTCAGGTCCACCGTCGGACTGAAATAAAATGATTCAGGCCACGATAGGCCTGAAATAAAATGGTTGATCCTAGCTCAACCATATATGAAATTATGAAAACCCTATATCAGTAGAGAGGGTTGAGCTAGGAGATGATATTTTTGGGGTCAAAACCTCTAATCTTGCTGTATCACCATTGCTATAGGAGTAGTTTAGGTATATCAGTGAGTTTTGAGCAAAACTCACTAACTAGCTCAACCATATCTGAAATTCTGAAATCCCTATATCAGTAGAGAGGGTTGAGCTAGGAGATGATATTTTTGGGGTCCGAACCTCTAATCTTGATGTATCACCATTGATATAGCAGTGATTTAGGTGTATCAGTGAGTTTTGAACAAAACTCACTGATGGACCTACCATATCTGAAATTCTAAAATCCCTATATCAGTAGAGAGGGTTGAGCTAGGAGATGATATTTTTGGGGTCCGAACCTCTAATCTTGATGTATCACCATTGATATAGCAGTAGTTTAGGTGTATCAGTGAGTTTTGAACAAAACTCACTGATGGACCTACCATATCTGAAATTCTGAAATCCCTATATCAGTAGACAGGGTTGAGCTAGGAGATGAAATTTTTGGTGTCCGAACCTCTAATCTTGCTGTATCACCATTACTATAGTAGTAGTTTAGGTGTATCAGTGAGTTTTGAACAAAACTCACTGATGGACCTCCCATATCTGAAATTCTAAAATCCCTATATCAGTAGACAGGGTTGAGATAGGAGATGAAATTTTTATAGGAGATGAAATCCCTATATCACCATTGCTATAGGAGTAGTTTGAAATATGAGGTTTTTAGGAATGATTCAGTCAATTTTTATGTGCACACTAAGTACCAATATTTATGAGTTATGTTCTATAAACGTATCAGTTAGGCCAGAAAGATGGTGTCAGATTTATACACCTATACAACTATAAATTTATTATCCACCAACATAAATCAGAAGGATTTTATGGTTAACAGATACCCTGAAATTTTCCCAGTTGAGGCACACGGTGGGCCTAAAGTCACTTGATTTCAGGCCCAAGTTGGGCCTGAAATGGAGCTATTCAGGCCCACACTGGGCCCGAATTGAAGTGATTTCAGGCGCACCTTGGGCCTGAAATGTTTTAATTTCAGGCCCAGCGTGGGCCTGAAATCATTTTATTTCAGGCCCACCGTGGGCTTGAAATCAGTTTAGTTCATTCTCACCTTGGGCATTAAATAAAATAATGATTTATAGAATAATATTCTATATTTATCTACAAGATGTGACCAAATCTTATAATTTTATATAATTATTAATTTTTAGAATTTGAAACAAGTTCTTTAAATTTATGGTAGAGATAATCCATCTTACTAAGTAAATACAGAATGCATACTAAATTTCAATTCCAGACAATTGAGTCATATTTTCAAATTATGTATCAGAAACCCACTGATGGACCTTCAATACTTGGATATATATCACTAGTTAGAGTTAACCAAAGAAATGTTATTTTTGGTGTGCAAACATAGTCCAAATCTCTAATAAGTTATGTTTTCTAACCGTATCAGATGTTACACTACATTGCAACAACTCGATGTGAATCAACATCACACAATTGTTTTCTTTTTCTGGACAATAAATTCTGAAAACCCTATATCAGTAGATAGGGTTGAGCTAGGAGATGAGATTTTGGGTGGCCAAACCTCTAATCTTGCTGTATGGCCATTGCTATAGAAGTGGTTTAGGTATATCAGTGAGTTTTGACCAAAACTCACTGATGGACCTCCCACATCTGGAATTCTGAGAAACCTATATCAGTAGATAGGGTTGAGATAGGAGATGAGATTTTGGGTGCCCAAACCTCTAATCTAGCTGTATCACCAATGCTATAGGAGTGGTTTAGGTATATCAGTGAGTTTTGAGCAAAACTCACTGATGGACCTCCCACATCTGGAATTCTGAGAAACCTATATCAGTAGATAGGGTTGAGATAGGAGATGAGATTTTGGTGGCCAAACCTCTAATCTAGCTGTATCACCAATGCTATAGGAGTGGTTTAGGTATATCAGTGAGTTTTGACCAAAACTCACTGATGGACCTCCCATATCTGGAATTCTGAGAAACCTATATCAGTAGATAGGGTTGAGCTAGGAGATGAGATTTTGGGTGGCCAAACCTCTAATCTAGCTGTATCACCTATGCTATAGGAGTGGTTTAGCTATATCAGTGAGTTTTGACCAAAACTCACTGATGGACCTCCCACATCTGGAATTCTGAGAAACCTATATCAGTAGATAGGGTTGAGTTAGGAGATGAGATTTTGGGTGCCCAAACCTCTAATCTAGCTGTATCACCAATGCTATAGGAGTGGTTTAGATATATTAGTGAGTTTTGAGCAAAACTCACTAATGGACCTCCCACATCTAGAATTCTGAGAAACCTATATCAGTAGATAGGGTTAAGATAGGAGATTAGATTTTGGGTGGCCAAACCTCTAATCTTGCTGTATGACCATTGCTATAGGAGTGGTTTAGGTATATCAGTGAGTTTTGACCAAAACTCACTGATGGACCTCCCACATCTGGAATTCTGAGAAACCTATATCAGTAGATAGGGTTGAGATAGGAGATGAGATTTTGGGTGGCCAAACCTCTAATCTAGCTGTATCACCAATGCTATAGGAGTGGTTTAGGTATATCAGTGAGTTTTGAGCAAAACTCACTGATGGACCTCCCACATCTGGAATTCTGAGAAACCTATATCAGTAGATAGGGTTGAGATAGGAAATGAGATTTTGAGTGGCCAAACCTCTAATCTAGCTGTATCACCAATGCTATAGGAGTGGTTTAGGTATATCAGTGAGTTTTGACCAAAACTCACTGATGGACCTCCCATCTCTGGAATTCTGAGAAACCTATATCAGTAGATAGGGTTGAGCTAGGAGATGAGATTTTGGGTGGCCAAACCTCTAATCTAGCTGTATCACCAATGCTATAGGAGTGGTTTAGGTATATCAGTGAGTTTTGACCAAAACTCACTGATGGACCTCCCACATCTGGAATTCTGAGAAACCTATATCAGTAGATAGGGTTGAGCTAGGAGATGAGATTTTGGGTGCCCAAACCTCTAATCTAGCTGTATCACCAATGCTATAGGAGTGGTTTAGGTATATCAGTGAGTTTTGACCAAAACTCACTGATGGACCTCCCACATCTGGAATTCTGAGAAACCTATATCAGTAGATAGGGTTGAGATAGGAGATGAGATTTTGGGTGGCCAAACCTCTAATCTTGCTGTATGACCATTGCTATAGGAGTGGTTTAGGTATATCAGTGAGTTTTGACCAAAACTCACTGATGGACCTCCCACATCTGGAATTCTGAGAAACCTATATCAGTAGATAGGGTTGAGATAGGAGATGAGATTTTGGGTGCCCAAACCTCTAATCTAGCTGTATCACCAATGCTATAGGAGTGGTTTAGGTATATCAGTGAGTTTTGAGCAAAACTCACTGATGGACCTCCCACATCTAGAATTCTGAGAAACCTATATCAGTAGATAGGGTTGAGATAGGAGATGAGATTTTGAGTGGCCAAACCTCTAATCTAGCTATATCACCAATGCTATAGGAGTGGTTTAGGTATATCAGTCAGTTTTGACCAAAACTCACTGATGGACCTCCCATATCTGGAATTCTGAGAAACCTATATCAGTAGATAGGGTTGAGCTAGGAGATGAGATTTTGGGTGGCCAAACCTCTAATCTAGCTGTATCACCAATGCTATAGGAGTGGTTTAGGTATATCAGTGAGTTTTGACCAAAACTCACTGATGGACCTCCCACATCTGGAATTCTGAGAAACCTATATCAGTAGATAGGGTTGAGCTAGGAGATGAGATTTTGGGTGCCCAAACCTCTAATCTAGCTGTATCACCAATGCTATAGGAGTGGTTTAGATATATCAGTGAGTTTTGAGCAAAACTCACTAATGGACCTCCCACATCTGAAATTCTGAGAAACCTATATCAGTAGATAGGGTTGAGATAGGAGATGAGATTTTGGGTGGCCAAACCTCTAATCTTGCTGTATGACCATTGCTATAGGAGTGGTTTAGGAATATCAGTGAATTTTGAACAAAACTCACTGATGGACCTCCCATATCTGGAATTCTGAGAAACCTATATCAGTAGATAGGGTTGAGCTAGGAGATGAGATTTTGGCTGCCCAAACCTCTAATCTAGCTGTATCACCAATCCTATAGGAGTGGTTTAGGTATATCAGTGAGTTTTAACCAAAACTCACTGATGGACCTCCCACATCTGGAATTTTGAGAAACCTATATCAGTAGATAGGGTTGAGATAGGAGATGAGATTTTGGGTGGCCAAACCTCTAATCTTGCTTTATAACCATTGTTATAGGAGTGGTTAGGTATATCAGTGAGTTTTGACCAAAACTCACTGATGGACCTCCCATATCTGGAATTCTGAGAAACCTATATCAGTAGATAGGGTTGAGATAGGAGATGAGATTTTGGGTGCCCAAACCTCTAATCTAGCTATATCACCAATGCTATAGGAGTGGTTTAGGTATATCAGTGAGTTTTGAGCAAAACTCACTGATGGACCTCCCACATCTGGAATTCTGAGAAACCTATATCAGTAGATAGGGTTGAGATAGGAGATGAGATTTTGGGTGCCCAAACCTCTAATCTTCCTGTATCACCAATGCTATAGTAGTAGTTTGCAATAGGAGGTTTTTAGGTATATCAGTGGGTTTTTATGTGCACACTAAGTACTAATATTTATGAGTTATGTTCTATAAACGTATTACACCTATACAACTAAAAATTTATTATCCACCAACTTAAATCAGAAGTATTTTATGGTTCCCAGTTGAGGCACACGGTGGGCCTGAAATCACTTGATTTCAAGCCAAGGTGGGCCTGAATTGAAGTGATTTCAGGCCCACCTTGGGCCTGAATGTTTATTTTCAAGCCCTCCTTGGGCCTGAAAAGTTTTTATTTCAGGCCCTCCGTGGGCCTGAAATGATTTATTTCAGGCCCACCGTGGGCCTGAAAAGTTAAGTTCATGCTCACCTTGGGCATTAAAGAAAATAATGATTTATAGATTAATATTCTATATCTATCTACAAGTTGTGACCAAATCCTGTAATTTTATTTAATTATTAATTTTTACAATTTGAAAAAGTTTTTTAAATTGATGGTAGAGATAATCTAGCTTATTATGTCAATACAGAATGCATACTAATTTTCAATTCCTTCGAGACCATTAAGTCATATTTTCAAATTATGTATCAGAAACCCACTGATGGACCTTCGATACTTGGATATATATCAGTAGTTAGAATTAACCAAAGAGATGTTATTTATGGTGTGCAAATTTAGTCCAAATCATTATGAGTTATGTTTTCTTACCGTATCAGTTGGTACACTACATTGCATTAACCCGATGTTTCACACAATTGTTTTGTTTTTCTGGACAATAAATTATATTCATACAAATTACACAATTTCTATTCAAATGGAGCTGAATCACCAGCAAATGATGTTTTTTTACAACATTACTTCAACAGATTGACAGTCTCATGTTTTACAATACATGTCTCCCATAATATTTACTGTCAGATCAAATCTCATTTTCATCATATATCCTTGTTTGAAATCCATCTTCTCATCGTATAGGAGACATCGGACGTATTGCATAACAAAGAAGGCACAGTCCACGCTGAAAATAACAAACAGTATTTCTGTTTTCAATAAGTGGGGTAATAAAATACTTTGATGATTTTAAAATTTTCAAAATCTTCCTCACTTACTGACCTATGTTCTTGTTGGGGACATTTTTGTCTGATGGAGGGCCATTTGTCCAAGGGATGATGACTTTGTAGATATGGATGAATAGCCGTAAGTTCCTCGCGAGTATATTGTTTAAGTTCTTTTACCTGTCAAATATATCATGAATTTCAATGACATTTTTTTCCAAATGATGAACATATATATGAATAAAGGTAGGTAGCTCACCGCTGAGTCAAAATCATGCTTATATTTATGGCCACTGTTGGGACCGGGTGCAAGTCAACAAGGATACGGGTTCGTAAAATTTTAAATTTTTACGTGCAGCGGAAGAATTAGCATAAAATAATTTCCTAAATTATTTTAACCACGTATCTAGCATGCAACCTTATGATGTGTTGACATAATCATAAATTAAAACTTTGCGGAAAAGTAAACTAATTTACTAAGTACCTTTCGTAACTCGAAGTAAGGGACGAGATCCAACCGTAGCGTCCCTTGGAAGCTCCGCCTCTATTCGCGTCCACGCCGAGTTCTCTTCGGGATGACTTTGCAAAGCCACGAGTTTTGTTCCGTTGAGAACTACTAGATTCTCTTTAGGCACAACAAAGAAGATCAAGAGAGGAAAGGGAAACTAACCATCAAAGAAACGGAATCGAATTCCGAGAAGAGAGGAGTCGCTATCCGCTTCTTCTTCTTCTTGTTTCGTTTCTCCTTCTTCTTGAAGCTCACGGCAACCACCTTCTATGGGAGGAGTTGCGCCGGCCCTAGCACTCAAGAGGGGCGCCGGCCCTAGATGCCTCAATGTGGGCGCCGGCCCTAGGTGGGGAGAAGGGAAGGAGAAGAGAATAAAAGAGAGAGAGAGAGGGAGCTCTATATCAATACTCAATTGATTAGTTAGAAATCCAAAGCTTGCCTATGGTTCCTTATATAGTTGCTTCTCCCTCGCTAAGTCTCCTCTTTAACGGAATTAGTTATCATAAGAATTTTATCTTATAAAATTTCTTATGACTTATTCCGTTAAGCCTAGTCTTATTATAACTAATTTATAATAAAACAAATTCTTCTTCTCTTTAAATTATGGAATAAATTTTATAAACTTTCTTATTATGGAAAAATCAATTCCTAATTGATTTTATAAAATTAAAATAAACCAATTCATGTATTATTTTAACTTCCATAAAAGGAATAAATTTCTATAAATTTATTTATATAAATTTCTTTATACAAATTTATTTATCCATAATTTATAAAACAAATCACACTAGATTTATTTTATTAATTAAACCAAAATTAATTGGTTTTCTCCCCAATAGGTGGTCGGCCAAACCAAGGGGTTTGGCACCCTTCTTGGCCGGCCAATCAAGCCCCACCAATCGCGAATTAAACTCATTTAATTCGCCTAATAAGCCTTCAAAAGACTTGGCCAATTTTAGCTTCAATTGCGCCTCTGATTAACTCAGATTCGACTTATTTCTCTTGATCGGAAAATCCAATTTTCAACTCGTTTTAAATCCCTCGGATTACTCGTAGTGCGTGTGACTAAATAGGCTTTCGATTTATGTTGGCCGTCTATAATCAACCAATTATAGAACGATCATGAGTGGTGTTGGGACCGGGTGCATGTCGACAAGGATACGGGTTCGTAAAATTTTAAATTTTTACGTGCAGCGGAAGAATTAGCATAAAATAATTTCCTAAATTATTTTAACCACGTATCTAGCATGCAACCTTATGATGTGTTGACATAATCATAAATTAAAACATTGCGGAAAAGTAAACTAATTTACTAAGTACCTCTCGTAACTCGAAGTAAGGGACGAGATCCAACCGTAGCGTCCCTTGGAAGCTTCGCCTCTATTCGCATCCACGCCGAGTTCTCTTCGGGATGACTTCACAAAGTCATGAGTTTTGTGCCGACGAGAACTACTAGATTCTCGGAAGGCACAACTAGAAGGACAAGAGAAAAGATAGGAAACTCACCACCCAAGAAACGGAATCGAATTCCGAGAAGGAAGGAGATGTGAACCGCTTCTTCTTCTTCTTGGTTGGCTTCTCCTTCTTCTTGGTAACTCACGGCAACCACCTAGGGATGAGATTGCTTGCGCCGGCCCTAGATGAGATTGCTTGCGCCGGCCCTAATTCACAAGGAGGGCGCTGGCCCTAGCTTGGGTGAAGGGAAGAAGAGAATAAGAAGAGAGAGAGGGAGAGATTAGCTCTATCAATTGATTACTCAATTGGAATTAAGGGTTTGCCTTTGGTTCCTTTATATAGTAGCATCTCCCTTGCCAAGTCTCCTTCTTAACGGAATTTTTATAAGAAAATTTATCCTATAAATTCTCTTTATTAATTATTCCGTTTAACCAAGTTTTATTATAACTAATTTATAATAAAACAAATATCTTCTCTTCTTTTTATTATGGAATAAATTTTATAAGAAATTTATAAACTTTCTTATTATGGAAAAATCAATTCATAATTGATTTTATAAAATTAAAATAAACCATCTCATGGATCATTTTAATTTCCATAAAAAGAATAAATTTCTACAAATTTATATAAATTTTCTTATACAAATTTATTTTTCCATAATTAATAAAACAAATCGCGCTAGATTTATTTTATTAATTAAACCAATTAAATTGGTTTATTCCCTTTTAATTGGCCGGCCAAACCAAGAGGGTGGACACCCTCTTTGGTCGGCCAAAACAACCCGAACCGTTCGCGAATTAAACTCATTTAATTCGCCCAATAAGCCTTCAAAAGACTTAGCCAATTTAAGTTTCCGTTGCGCCTCTGATTAACTCAAATTCGACTTATTTCTCTTGATCGAAAAATCCAATTTTCAACTCGTTTTAAATCCCTCGGATTACTCGTAGTGCGTGTGACTAAATAGACTTTCGATTTATGTTGGTTGTCTATAATTAACCCATTAATTATAGAACGATCATGAGTGGCACCTAGTAGTACATCATGATCCCCAATTAATCGAAAGATCAACGGTTTGACCTCAGAAGTAATTTCGAAACCCTTCAGCAGCTCTAATGAATCGTGCCCCATTCCCTTCACCATCTTACACCCACTTGGTTCAGGACACGGTCTATTTGTGTCAGTCCCCACTAGGCTGACTACGTCACACCTAGCCCAAGTAGTGTCTTTCTCGTCCTTTGGATTTCTAATTACTCTCATGTATTTAAGAGACTCGCACTCTAAACATAATATACTCTGGCCAGAGGTTCTTGAGTAACAATCCAACGATAGGCCTGGGTATACATCTCCTCGTAAGGAGTGGTGAATCCTTTGTAGGTTGTTCAAACATTTTCGGGCACTTCGGCTCATACCCAATCATCCTGGGTCCACACCTCCTTGGAGATGCTTGCTTAAGATGTTAAAGTATAAGTCTCCATGACTAAGATGACTTGAACACCGCAAGTCAAAGGAACATCGAACTTAAGCTGCAGTAAGAACTTCATTGACATATCTATATAGATAACCATATGAAGTTTTACAGCTAGTCACTCCAATGAACTAGTTCCCTTAACTAGCATCCATGTTTATCTCCGGACATCCCAATGTCACCAGCCAGTGAGAATCAGCTGATTAGAGAATAACTCATGCTAGTCTCAACAGAATTGATAGTGTCCGTTTTTATCAATTCATCGACTAGGGATATTTTCAATACTTCACATTTGCACATTTAGAGATAATCACTAGTTGTGATCCCATCACAAATTCTCTTATGTTGTGAGTTGTATTACAGACATTCCGTAGATGAGTTTAAGATCTCAATCAAATACATAAACATGTATACTCAAATAGTGAATTATCATTTATTAAAATAAATGTTTACAATCATAAGGCGATTGCCTTAGGACACTTCTCTCATATCACTAACAAACTCCCACTTGGCCTAATGCCAATCGCTACGGTATCCAATACCACAGGCTCTAACATGACCCTCAAACTTGCTTTGAGGCAAGGCCTTAGTTAAAGGATCCGCTAAATTCCTTTCAGTGGGAATTTTCTCAATTTGTATATCATTCCTACTTATAATCTCTCTGATCAGATGATAGCGGCGAAGCACGTGTTTGGATCACTGATGAGACTTTGGTTCTTTTGCTTGTGCAATAGCTCCATTGTTGTCGCAGTAAACCGGCACTGCTTCATCAATGGTTGGAACCACATCAAGTTCTGAGACGAACTTCTTGATCCAAACTACTTCCGTGGTATAATCCGCTACAGTGTCTTGTTTGGAACTGTTCCAACTTATTGCGCCTCCATTCAATGTAAATACGTATCCAGACTCAGATTTGGAGTCATCCTTATCTGTCTGGAAACTGGCATCTGTGTACCCACGTATTACCATATCTCCTTCTCCATATATTAGGAACACATCCTTAGTTCTTCTTAAGTACTTAAGGATTGTCTTTACAGCCGCCCAATGATCCATTCTGGATCCGACTGGTATCTGCTTGTGACGCTCAAAGCA